>WTSP01000250.1:0-13854 GCA_025331215.1 Actenoides lindsayi | reverse complement strand
GGGGGCGGAGCTTGCGGCGGGCCCCGCCCCACCCGGGCAGCTGTCAGAGGCGGCGGCGGCGGCGGCCGGTCCCGCAGGCGGGCGGTCGGGCGGCAGCGGGATGCGGCGCTGAGCGCTCACCGGCGGTCACTCCGCGGCGGAATCCTGCGCCCCGCCGTCGCCTTCCCGCAGCCCATGATGTGCCTGGAAAGCGACAGCTCCTCCGGCAGCAGCCCGGGCTGCGGCGGGCGGCTCCGAGCCGGAGACGAGGAAGAGGAGGAGGACGGCGAGCGGGGCTGCTGCGGCCGGGGAGCCGAGGGCGAGGTGCAGACCCTGTCGGGCAGGATGAACCCGCCTGCCGCCGGCAAGCACCCCGAGCGCCCGGCCGCCCGCCCTAAGGCGCCGAGCCTCGGCCGGGCCCGGGTGGCGGCCGCCGGCATCCTCAGCGTGGGCAACGTGCTCAACTACCTGGACCGGTACACGGTGGCAGGTGAGGGCACCCGTCCGCGGCACCGCATCGCCCCGGGGCCGGCCTCGGCCCGGCCCGGCCCGGGTGCAGCCTCTCCCGTCCGCGCCGTCGCCCGCCCGGTGGGGCTGTCGGGGAGGAGCGAGCAACGGGGGAGCCGTGCCCGGGCCGGAGCGAGCGGCGAGGGATGTGGTGTAGCCGGCCGGGGCCGGTGCCCGTTGTGCGGCCGCTCCGGTATTGTTCTCGAGTTTGTCCGAATTTTATCGAAAATCAGAGGTGTCCTTTGTTCGCCTCGGCTCGATGGCGGAGTAAATGTTTGCCGGGGGGGGGGTGGGGGGTCGGGGAGGACCTATGCCGGGTAGCGCTGGCAGCCGCCGAGGCTCCTCCGTGCGCTGCCGCGGGCTGATGGGAGAAGCGGTATCGATCTGCCGGGGAGCACAGGCGCTGCGGGTGACAGGTGCAGCTGCCGCCAGGCAGACCCAGGCTGCTGGGAGCCGGGGGACGCGGGGACCGCCAACCGCTTCGGCTTCTGCCGGGTCAACGATCGCACGGGAGCGAAGCACTTTGGCTTTGCGTCGGCCGAGCCCCAGGCTGCCCTTCAGTGCCTGGCCGAGGGAGGGTCCCTTCTCTCCGCAGAACGGCCGAGCAGGTGACAGCGGAGCTGCCGGGGCGATGCGCAGGAGCCGGCGGCACGGCGGCTGCAGTGCGCTTGGCCGAGCAAAGTCAGGTTTCTTGAGGTAGACCTGGTAAAATCGTGCTCTTCCCTGAAGGATGGGTTCTACCAGCTGCACCATGTGCTTCAGTGGCTGCTGCTACTACGGAGCTGGGCTCTGGAACGAAATGCGTGTTAGGATGTTTACCGTGCAGTCCCTGGAGGGGACTCCTCGTTTATTCTTGTCAGGCAGTAACAGCAGGGAAGATGGTGATTACTGAACTTTTTCTAATTAGAAATGAAGCAGGCTTGTTGGTATTCAACTGTCTGATGTAATTAAAATATAATACATATTCTGTGTTTGGCAATACTGATAATTTTATCTTCAGAGCTTATAAGAGGGGGTTGTGCATGTATAAATCTCGCTGTATGCATATACATGTTTTAATCACTAGGACTTGGTGTAGTGTTAAACAAATCAGATACTTACTTATACTACATTAAAGTAATATATGTTTGTAGGGCAGCAATAGAGTGCAAGGGACATAAATCTAGTCACTGTTGTCAAAATAAATTGCCCAGGTTGGCTTTGTTTTGTCTGGGGTAGGAAGATGGGGAGGATTAGAGTGAGAATTTATCTGACGCTGTTGTGGCTTTTTTATTATTATTTTTAGACAGGGCTTGCTCCTTCGGGAAATGTAAAGGCCGGTGCTGGGGAGTATTGAGGTCGGTAGTCGGTGTGTTGCAGGAGGAAGCTGGGAGGTTGATCTGTTATTATTGAAGCAAATTGTAGTTTGCTCCTTCATCCTCAAACAGGAATCTCTCTACTTAGAGAGTTTCACCCCAAAGCACCATTTTCCTTTAATGCATGGCAAGTTTCCTTTTCAGGAAGCGATCTTCCTCCCTAGCCCATGCACACTTTGGAAAAAAAAATAATTAAAAATCACTCTTGTTCATGTATTTGCTCCAGTACTTTCAGCAAGACCTTCGTCAACTGATTTTTCTGCTTTCTGCAAGAGCAGAAGGCATGGGATGCTCTGGCAAAGGAAGGGAGAAGCATCTTTGTTTCTGGGAAGTGCCTGAGCAAACAGAGGCTAAAAACGCCTGCCTGCTGTGATGTAGTCTTGCCAGTCCCAACGCTGTGGTTGCCAGTGTTTCTAGGGTAAGCTCTGGTTTTGCAGTCCTCAGTAACCACCCTCTGGAACTTGCCTGTTAGCGTTCAGCTTGATATCCCCAGCTTTCAGATCTCAGATGTCAGGCTTTCCTTTGGGGACGGAAGCGAATTTCGTACGATCTTTTTGTCTTCTGTTTATTTTTCAAACTGGTGTCTTACAAAGTGCTAATCCAAAGCAAGGAATAACTGAAATCCAGAAGAACTGTGGGAATAAAAAGAAGGTGTTTTGAGCTGAAAACTGACTTTGTTATGAAGTCTTGTCTAAAACCAATCTTGGCTTTTATATTTTGAGTCACATGCTTATGTGAGGTGCACTTGCATATGAATCAAGCTAGCGTGTTGAATATTCATCTCATGTCTCAAGACAGGTAATAATTAGTGCATACAACTCTTCAGACCTTCAAAGTACGCTTCAAATATGAATTGTTGCAGCAGTGTAATAAGGGAGTTTAGCCCTAGCCACGTTATGGCAGGGGAAGTAGCATCAGAAGGTATGATTTACCTGAGGCCAGTGAACTGTTGTGAGAACTGGAATTAATTTCTGGTTCTAGCTGTATTTGAAACAAGTGCTAGAAGAGCAGCAGTACCGATGGAAACTGGTTCCTGAGGATTTGTGTCTCTAGGGTGATCCCTTCTGTGGGTTCTCTGACGTCAAGTAAAATTGACCTTTGTCATTAACCTTTCTTGTCTTATAAGAGTCTCTCCTCTACCCAACCATTTTTTTTAAATGAAAGTGTGGGGAGCTCTGGGACTTCTTCCTGCTGTCAAATTTAGTCAAAAGCAGGTCAGTGGATTCAAAAGTGATTAGTAGGCAGCTGACAGACAGACATAAGCAAACAGAATACACACACACACACACACACTACTACATCTTCTATCGTACTTGAAAACTTGGTTGCAGTCATTTTGTTCTTCTTGGACACAAATGCAAGTATGAAAAAAAGCAAGTATATATTTAGTGCATATATATAATAACTATATGCAAGCGTATATTTAGTCACTAGAAAAAAAGATCATATAAGGAGTTCTTTGTTGCAAATGTAATTCCTGGAGTATCTTCCCCTGTTCTCTAACATAACCACACAGAAGCTAGATAATACCCATCCAGCCAATGCAGGGAGATCTTATGTAATAGAAGGCTGACCTCTCCTATAGCACATCTTGCTTCTAAAAGGGAAAAACCAAATGCTTTTGCCCTGCTAAAAAGAAACAGCAAATGTGATATTTTGTGGTGTTTACACTCTGGATCCAAAGGCATTGTGCATAATGAGTTTTTCTTGGGTAATCTGTTTTCAGGTGCAGCAAACCAGGAAGTAGCTGCCTGCCTCCCTAGTTTTGGTTTAATGATTTCCCAGGATGGCCTAAATTAGTTTAGGAGGAGATGTGCCTTTTGGTATCTGGGACGTTCAGTGACAGAACTTGATTGCTGTTCCTGAGATACAGGACATTCGCAGCTTCACACCTGACACGAAGTCGCAGCTCTTTTGGGAACACATGAAACTGGGCCTCCACTGAGCACTGCCCTGCTTCTTACAGTTTAAGAATAAGATTCTTCCAATACTTCAAAAATAAAAGACCTGCGCAGTAGTGGTGGATGTTTCAGTATCATCCTCATATTTACACGGAGTTGGAACTTTCCAGGGTGTGTAGGGAATGTTAAAATCGGGAGATGTTGTCCCAGACAAAGTGGGAGTGCTTCTGCTGTGGCTCTTCTAAATAAAAGATTGAAATCTCTGTGCTGGACAGTACTGACTTGAAGGGAAATGATCCTCTGCAATTTTCTTTAATAGGTCTTTGATCATACTGAAAACGGTTGCCTGTGGAAAAAGCGTTCTTTCAAGAGCCATAATATTTTGCTTCTCTTAGGAAAGCAAAGAGAAAGGAAAAGGGAAAACTAGCAGCAAGGAAAGCATTGCAGGTTACCGGTGAAACTGCAGCATTTCAGCCATCTGGTGATGCTGGGACAAACCTTCTTCCTTAATGAAGTTTTGGGAAAAGTCTTCAGAAGCTTGGAATGTGGTTTCACCATTATGCTGTGGATGACCTTTTACTGTGCCTGCTGTTGACGATGAAAATAGTCTTGCTTCATTAGGGTGTCACCTCTACCCTCTAATTCAGATGCTACTTCCTGGCATTTCTGTAATGCCTTTAATTTAAAGGTAATGATTTAATTAAGATGGAGAGCTACCCAGCAAAGTAAATGAGTCTTAGTAGCCCACTACAGAAGGGGAAACAGAGTTGTGGAGTGTCGGTGATTTGCCAGTGGTAACGTAGGTAGTGGCAGAGTCTTGGCTGGCATTAGTTCATCCTTGAGGTTCTCCATCCCTGTGACACAGAACACCATAGGCTTTGGTCTGCTGTTTTTGTCCTGTAAATGTCTGTAACTTGCTAATAACCATATTCGTGTTAATTAGCCTCTCATTACAACACACAGTTGCAAATCAAACGCCGTTCTTTGAAGATACATATATGCAAATAATATTGAAAGTTGAAAGTCGAGTTTAAAGCTATGTAGTACGAGCTCTAACTGAAGGGTTAGGAAGGGTTCAGCACTAACTCTCAAGTGCAAAGACTTTCAAGAGGTGATAAGCCAAAAAGGCTTCTTTTTACTTGTGAGCTCACATTTGTGATGGGAAATCTGTTGCCTCTGAGATCTCATATATGTATCGGGATAAAGAGAGCCCCTTACTCCCGTTGTAACAGGACTATGCCCGGTGCTTACCGTTTCAGGGAGGAAACCATGAAGTGGCAGTTCAAGCTCTTCATTTTTTCTCTCTTGTTGAGCTATCTCAACCTAGAACTCGGCTGCGGAAGGACGTTAACGTAGGAAAATAGTAGAAAAGCCTATTGGCGGAACCTGCTCGAGGCAGAAGCACCGCTAGCTCACGCCTGGGAGAACCTGCCAAAGGATGACAACGCTTTGCTGGGACACGAGGAGCCTGTTACTGGCTCACAACTCCAGCAGCACCGAGCGGGGAGCAGAAGAAGCTCGAAGGACCGAACATCGTGCGCTCCCAAAGCGCGCGGTAGCAACAGCACGGCCCGCGTCCGTCTGGTTCCCCAACGTCACCTTTTCCCTGGCTGATGGGCTTTATTGCAGACTCGGCTGCTTCCTGTTTGCCGGTTCTTCGGCGAGTTGGCAGGGTTTGTCCCAGAGTATTTTACATTTCAAGCGAAGTCTTGTTATGTTTAATCATAGTATTTTTCTTCCCTGTGATGTAGGTTCGCCAGATAGGAACTATCTTTGTTATTACGTGCAGATTTTCCTGTTTGTCTCTGAGATCCTCTTTCATGCATGTTGATTAATTTTATCCCCAAAGCATCCGAGTCATCACAGTCAGTGAATGTGGCCTTTATTACGTGGAGTTAAGATCCTCATAAATATTGAGTGTGTTCTTAAGAATAATGTGATGATCTTCCTAGTCCCTTGATCTTTGAGACTGTCAATATCAGAAGCTGTGTGGAAGAGCTTCTCTGGTAAAAAGTGTGGGAATTCTGTAGTCATTCCTTCAGGACTTTTCAAATACCATGCCAAGCTGTAACAGGGTTAAATTCCATCAGTCAGCTTGTTCTAGGTTGCTCCTATTTAGTATGGTTTGGGTTTTTTTGTTGCTTCTGGTAGACTGTACATCAGAAGCAAATAATCTGGCCATTAGGTAGTGTGGTGGGCTACTAAGTTCAGTAGATGTTGTTAAAAGCTGGTGACTTTTCCCATAATAGGAAATACGAAAGCTCTTACTTGGGCTTTCAAGTGCTAAGGAGCTTGTGATTCAAAGGCATTAGAATGTGTCGCCTGAATCAAGTAAAGTTTGTAAAGGTCTTGAGGGTTCCCTATAGCTGTCAATAAAGGCTCATGATACCTAGTCAGGAGATTCAGTGGGAGCCCGTAGTTTCATTTTACAGATAGAAATTAGGAAATTCAGAGATCAGAACTCTTGCTGACTTGCTTGTTTGCATCATTGTGTGGATTATAGACCAGGACATCATTGTGCAGGTTCTACTGAGACAGATGGTGCACCCAAGCTACTTACAATCCACGTGTATGTCAAGAGATACCAGGGAGCTGTAGGCCATGAACGGGAGAGTCCGAAGGAGACGAGAGTGTTGATTAGCGTAAGGGACATTAGGAGATGAGCAGATATGACTTATTTGGCTGGCAACGTAGGCAAAGAGTGAGCAGGGATTTGAGGAAAGCCAATGGTAGTGTTCAGCAAGTGTTTACAGGTAGCCAAACACAATGAGCGTCTCAGGACAGAGGGTGGAGGTTTCTGTTGGCAATGGATGATGGAGGATGATGCCCTTCTGCTGGTTGAGAGTGTTTTCTGGCATTTGGCACTATGGATATATGGTGGTGAATGTTCTAGAATAAAAGACAGCACATGTTCAAAATGAGTTCTACAGAGGACCTGTGAAGTGCCTGGGGGGCCATGGAAGTTAATGGGAGTTGAGCAAGATGGGCTTGGGCTCAGAGCCCAGAGAAGTATGGGTGAGGTGAACAACTTCTGGTGGTTTCCAGAGAAGCTCGATGGCAGAACTTGGCACGGACCTTTCTCGAAAATCACATTTTTGGGCTGAACTGCTCTGAAACTCTTGGTCTGAAAGTCAAGAAGCAAATCTGAGACAGGTATAGGCAAAATAAAAGAAAATGAAATAAATACATAAACCAAAACCCCAAACAAAAACGAAACGACAAACCTCCCTAAACCAAGCCCTCATTTCTGAGGCCTTAGCTACTTAGAACCTTCCTTTGAGTTGGCAACTATTAAAATAGTTCCCCACCCTAGTCACAGACTGGACAAGTACTTCAGAATTGGTGTGTTCAGCAGGTATTTCATACACATTTTCTCTTTTTCTTTTGACACATCTGTTTTCATGGTTATTTTGTGGGTGTTTCTGCCTTATGTAACCCAGCTATTTTCTGCAGGGTTGCAGGGGAAGGAAATGAAAGGGAGGGAACACTAATTTCCGTGCTTCTGGTTTTACAACAGTGTAAATAATCAGGAAAGTGAGGATGTAAAGGATCCTGGGTGACTGAAGGGATGCAGAATCCTTCACTTTTGAGGCCATTCCTTTGGACCTGTTACCAGTCAGGGGTGGCTGAAGGTTTCTTTGGGAAGGGTCTTGAATGAGCTGTTCAGGACTCTGGTGGTCTCTTCCCACCCTTCCCCGTGCTGTGTGTTTCCTGAAAGCCTCCACTCAGGATGTGGCTGGGAACCACCATGGTATCTCTCATAATGACAGAGGAAGGCATCGAGTTCTTCTGTCAGGCTGATCCTTCCAGAGAGCAGCGAAGCACGTCCTGCCAGTGATGTAGCCGCTCCCACCTATTCTGGACTTCAGTTTTGGAGGGAATAAGTATCAATCATCCTTCTCCAGATCTGCTGATCTTCTACCAGAGCTGAAATCACAGAGCAATTTCAGCTGAAGGGAGAGAAATAGAGAGAAAAAACCCCTCAGCTTTATGCCTTGGCAGACCTTCAGCACCATCAACATACCTGGCTTATGTTGTTGTCTCCTACAGGCTTTTTTTTTTTTAATACCTTTCCTGTGTTTCTGCTGGTGACCAGCAACTGCAGTGGCTGAAGAGAACAGCAGAGGGAAAGGATCAGGGTTTCTACGGAGAATAGCTGCAGTAGCAGCTCGGAGCTGGGCTGGCAGAAGGAGAGAACCTCATGCTGGAATGAAAATCCTTTCAGCCTTGGCATGTGATGATGTTTTTCTTTATTTTAAGGCTGCATTGAAGCAAAGCTGCAGTAATCCATTTTACTCCTTGTTCAGGCTTCTGCCAATAATTATGTAAATAGCAGAACACAGTTAATTATTTGTTTTGGAGTTTCCCATGTTCTTTATTTGTATTGGAAACGTATCATTAGCGTCCTAGAGCACGAGCCCTGTGCTCTTGGTAACAGGGACAGCAACGAGAGGGGGTCAGCTGGCAGAGCTGTCACGACTTCTGTCTGTGGGAAGCCTGCAGGGCTGGAATTACCCTTCCCCCCAGGTTCCCTTTGATTCCTGCGGCTCTCCTGGGATCGTTGATCTGCTCTCTCCGCAGTCTCACTTCAGAGGACCGATCTGTGGGAGGACACAGCACCAAAGCAGCCCAGATCTGAATGGGGGGGGTGGGGGGGGTGGGGGGGGGTGGGTGCGCATCTTGCCCTGTTGTTGATTTGCAATATTCACTTCTTCCAGTGGTTTGAGATTTGTGAGATACCCGCGTGGTGGGGATGACCTTGAGTGTTCTGCGTCGGTGCTGGCACGGGGAGTTGCTGTAGCACAGCTCTGCTACCAGGTGTGCAGTGTGGGAAGTCTACAAACCACTGGTGCTCCTGCTGTATGCCTCACCAGGGAGGCTTTTCATTGGCAAATGAAAGGATTTTATTTTTAATTGTTATTTTTCTTTTATATGATACTGGATTATTTTTTTTTTCCCCTCCGTATGACGCTGGATTTTCAGTTGTTGCATAGTTTCCTCCCAACAGATTTGTGCCTGTAAACTTAACCCCAGCTAGACTCACAGCAGCTTGGCTGTCCTGAGCAGCAGGAGTTAAATGATTTGATGTGACATCAGCTGACCAAGTCAGGCTGCTATTCAGGCCTTAGTGACTGAGCAGCTTGGTGTGTGAAACCTTGGTTATGGGACATTGAGTCTGGGCTGCTTAAGCACTTTGGGGTAGGGACTAATTTTGGGCAGTTCCAGGCATACTCCGAGTGCTAAATAATAATTAATATAGAATTGCAACACTATTAATAAATGCTGGCCGTGTAAGTAAGGAAACAAACTATGCAATAAAGAAAAATGGTTTCTAATGCAGCAGTGTGGCTCAGAGAGCGGTCATGGCTTGTGTTTGTGGGGTAAGCTCACAATTAGAATTCCAATATTAGAACTCTAATATTGCTGCAGCTCTACTAATGTGACAACACTTATAATGGTCTTGTTGTTTCCGCCCAGCAGCCAGAAATGCTGACTAACTTTTCAGGATAACAATCTTTTATATATTCAGGAAACAAAATGCCCAAGGGCCACTGGAAACCGACAGCTACGGTGCTCTGATTAAAGCCGACAGTTCCTGATCAGCTCCGTCTTGGATGTGTTAGTTCCTTCTCTGATGGGGGAAAAGAAGAGGGGGGACAGAAAGCGATGTCGTGCGATCGCGGCGGGAGATGGGACTTTTTCTTCCCTTTGCAGGTTTTGAAGCATTTGTAACTGAGAAGTACCGAATGAGGTACCTGAGTAACAGCTCTTGGAAGGGCGAACGCTGATCTCTCCATGATGATTTTCCTATAACAAGATCTGGAAAACACTAAGGCGTTGGTTTCTTGTCATTGATTTTTTGACTATAACAACAGCGTGCTGAGAGATCCCTGCGCTTCCGAGGATCAATTAAGCTGCCACGTTTGGGGCACTAAAAAGCGCGCGTGTTTTATTCCCAACTGATATTAAGGCAAGGGAGATAATTAATTCTTCTCTAAACGAGAGGAATCCTGGTGTTTCTGTTCATCCGTGCTTGCATGCAGGCTGTGTAAATGACACAATCCCTGATGAAACACCCTGAGTCACTGGTCAGAACGCGGGGTTGCTGGGTGCTGTTCTGGCCGGAGCTCGGGCACCCACTCCACACAGTGAGTCTGTCTTCTGCCCTTTCCTGCCTGCATTTTTCCCTCCCCAACAGCATTTCTGAGCTGTTGAGGGAATAACCAGCTTTATTTCATTTACCTCTGTGTTCATTTAAACTACTTTTTCTAAGCCTGCAGGTGCTGGATGCTCACGAGCACTTTGCCATGCTTCCCTAGCAGGCGCTGCTGGCTCTGTGGTGCTCTTCCAGCTGCACAAAAGTGCTGAAAAAGCAATAAAATTAATGAGTTTGCTTCGCTTGCCTATTTCATTATAGCAGGGCATTGGTAGAACTGCTAAAATTGAGGGTCACTTGCTATTTCCCTCATAAACCATGTATTTTTAGGTGGTCGTAGTTTACACATCATATGTGTTGACCAATTCCAGCCTGGTGTAAATGGATATTGCTCCCAGTCCATGGGTGTTGCTTGCACTTCTGTAAGCTTCGATGTCTGAGCAGTTGTGGAAGCTAGTTCACTGTTTGATCAGTGCTTTAACACCCTCAAAATTGGGTAGACCTTTCACTACTTCAATAACTTCTGGGTCATACTCGGAAGTCTCTGGGGCTGGGGGCATCATTCTGAACCTGTATGTCTTGGACGTTGCAGATGCAGCACTGGGAGAACAGACAGAGCTTATTTCTAGGTAAAACATGTTTGGGGAGTCACTGCATAGTGCCCTTCCAGAGCTGCTTTGTCTCTCATGTCATGCTTTGGTAAAACTTTTAGAAGCTACAACACTTTTTCCAAGCAGGATTAAAATTACCTTTGTGCTTAAAGGTGTGCTAAGGTGCATGTGTTATTAAGGCACATTTTTGGCAGCTGTTCAAGGTGCTTCAGGTTGCTCCAAAGCTACCAAAATGATCAGGTTTTTGGATCAAGAGGGATTGCAACAGTAGCTCGAGAAGAGAGATGTAAGTCACTTTTATTCTGCATTTCATTGTTCTTGTTAAACTACTGTTTGTCATCTGGAAGTGACTCAAAATTATTAATGCTTCTCTAGTTATATCCAAAAATATATAACGATATAAATGTCAAACTGTACATCACGGCAAGCTTACATTTGCCTCACAAGTGTACATTTAAATCACTCGTGTTGCTGAAAGCCACTATACTTAACAAGAATAAATTAGCAGCAGAGACAATGTTTGAATGAAAACCCAAGTTGTGTGTGTGGTTTCTGTCTGGAAGCACATACAATACAATCTGAATTGGGATTTAACCTTCTTGATTTAGATATATAGTCAAGTGCTGTTATACCCTCCCTTTGCATTTTCTGGGGGAATTAGGAACCGTTCATCCCCATTTAGGATCCACTGGACTTTGTAACCTGATGATGTCTGGTTTCATTCACTTGAAGACTTGTGCAGCTGAAGTACAAACCACTTCACTCCTGAGCTAGAGAGGTTTCTTCTGGAGTCACTGCCTGTAGGGAGAGGTTTGTGCCTACTGGGAGAGTTCCACTTGTCTGGGTAGTCACAGGCACTCAGCCTCTGGCCTCTGCAAAGACTGCCAGAAAACAACAGGCAGACTCAGTCGTGGTGTGGACATTGCTAGGTAGTAGATTGAGATCACTGATCTGATAATGAAGCTGTTTGAAAATGTCATTAAGCACACTGTTGGCTGGCAAAACCGTTATTTGTCAGCAGGTCAGTTTTCTTGTAGATTAAAACAAATATACGTAAAACTTTTTGCTTGCATGAGTTTGGCTGTAGTGTATAAAACTGTTAAGAAGAAAATTCATTAGCAGCACAGTATTCCCACTGTTTTCAGGTGTTTCTTTTGTTCTGCAGGAGTGAGGTTTGCTTTTTCTTTTTTTTTTTAATCAATGCCATTGACGTAATATAGAAGATCACTGTTTGCAGCTTTTGTTGGAACATGTGGACTCCAGTTGCCCCTGCTAGTTTTGAGCTGTAAAGACAGGAGACCTAAAATACAGATCTTAAGAGTCATGCAGAAAGTTTCTATTTTAAAAAACAGGTTTATTTAAGTAGGATGTTTCTAAAATATATCCGCTTCTTTATAATTACACACTTTAGATATTAATACATATAATTTTGGAAGTATAATTTAGGCTCCGGTAGGTAGAGTCATGACAATTTTAAGGTAGGTTTAGAAAAAAATTGCAGCTAAATATCTCAGCAAGAACAATTTTCTTCTTTGGTGATATTCTTGGGCTTGGTTGGAAGGACTTGATCCTAGACTCTAGTGGGGTTTTTCTGTTTGGGTTTTTTTTTTCCAATAGAGACTGAATTGTTCTGTCTTTTAAAGAAACAGTCCCAGGGCGCTTCTAAAAGACTTCAGGGCTCAAGGGAAGCAAGAGCACACTCTGGGTACTTGTAGGTTACGAGGTATGGTTGGGAAAGAGTCTCTTGGCAGCTCTTAAAAAGCCAGGTAGTGAAAGACTTGGTTGGTGGTGAGCTGGAAGTGTGGCACAGGCCAGAGCTCGGGGCCGGGTGTCGGGCTGTGCGTGGTGTTCACGGAGCGGTTCCAGCCTCCCCGGCTCTGCCATGGATTTCTTTTGCCAGATTAGTTTCCCTTTAAATCTGGGACAGAGCCTTTCCAGTCAAAATTGCTATGCAGCATGTGGTTAGCTGAGGGGAAGGCAAGGAATGTTTTGTCTCCCAAAGGATCATGCCATGTCAGCTGCCTGGTTCCCTGTCAGTTTGCTCCGAACCCCGCTGCTGAGCCCGCAGCTGCAGGCACCCTCTAAGTCCAGCATGGCTGCTTAGAGGGGCCTCGCTCTTTCTTTTTCTTCCCTCCTCTGGGCTCTCACTTGTCTGTAATCGAATTAAACGGTGGCGGCGGGCCCGGTGGAGAAGAGCTCCTCTGTTCCAGAGCTGCCCCCTAGAATCTGCACCCAGATTTCAGCATCGGCACCTGCCATTGCTGGCTGCTGCCATCGCCTCGTGTGCCAGCAGCCTGTGCTGAGAAGTGGTCCCTGTTCCTTCTAGCTCAGTTAATAGCTTGAAGGACACTTAATTCCTTGCCAGTCTTCTGAAGCTTGTCTTTGTCCACAAACACCCTGCATTATATTTTTACGGGGTCCGGCTGAAAAGCGCTTTCAGAGCGTGTAATGAAAGCTAGAAAGGGCAGTGTTGGGAGGTTTCTGTTCAATACATAAAGCAAGGCAGCAACCCAAATCACAGCAACTGGTGTCAAGTGGTGACCGTGCAAGGATGCTGGGCCATTTGAGACAGGAGCAGTCACTTGTGGAACGCTGCAGATGGCTGTTGGAAACCCACTGCAGGGTGTTGGTAAAGCCTCTCTTGCTGTTGCTATTCAGATCTCCTGGGCGTTGTGCCTTCCCTGGGGTAGAAGGGCTGCTGCCTTTGCCCTGTGCAGGGCCCCACTTGTTCCTTGGGAGAAGAGCCCAACCTCCCCCCGGCTCCATCCTTCTTTTGGGGAGTTGTCAAGAGCCAGAAGGTCTCCCCTGAGCCTCCTTTGCTCCAGGCTGAACATCCCCAGGTCCCTCAGCTGCTCCTCACCACACTTGTGCTCCAGCCCCTTCACCAGCTCCATTGCTCTTCTCTGGCCATGCCCGAGCCCCTCACTGTCCTTCTGGGAGTGAGGGGCCCAAAACTGACCCCAGGGTTCGAGGTGTGGCCTCTCCAGTGGAAGGGAAACCCCTTGGAATCAAACCAACATTTTTTCAGTGTGGAAATTTGAAACCACCACCTCCCTCCCGACCTACGGGCTCCTTCCTTGTGTCGTGAAGCCATCTCACTTCAATGTTTTACACTTCGAAGAATTTACTTCTTTCAGTCCAGAATTTTTTTTGTTTCCATGCAGACTTTGCAGCCACTCTCTGTCATAGAATTGTCAGGGTTGGAAGGGACCTTAAAGGTCATCTGGTTCCAACCCCCCTGCCATGGGCCAGGGACACCTCCCACTGGAGCAGGGTGCTCAGAGCCCCATCCAGCCTGGGCTTAAACACTTCCAAGGATGGGGCTTCCACCACCTCTCTGGGCA
>WTSP01000247.1:0-17171 GCA_025331215.1 Actenoides lindsayi | reverse complement strand
AACCAAAACAGTACAAGCCCCAACAAGAAAGAGCAGCAAACCAGACCCAAATCAGAGGTACAAGGCATAGCGCTCGGTGCGGCGGGGCGGGAGGGGGGGGGGGGGGGGGGGGTAAATATCTTCATTACTTACAGCAATCAACACACCACTAGGTCCATTGAAGTTATCAATCCATCCCTATTATGAACAGGGGGAGGGAAGGGATATGGTTAGAGTACACTCAAGTCAGCAGTTCCAAGTGAAAATCTGACAAGTTACTACAGAAAAACAGATGAAGATACACAGAATTATGAAGGAAAAAGATGATGATTTATTTTGTGTGACATAAATGTGTCCCATTATGACAGAAGTGTATTGTTCTGTGATTAGTAGTTAACCTCTACATTTCACAGATAAGAAAACTCTACTTGACAGCTTTTGTGAAAAAACTCTGACTTACAGGAAAAGGCTCCTTCCAGCTAGCACCGACAATAGATGGCCTTATAATGGCTGTGTTTAATTTTGCACCTTCTTGTAGTACTACATATTCAGCTAAGGCTTTTGTATATATGTAAGTATTGGGCGTGTCACCCAGCAGTTTAGGAGTAATATCTTTCACTAGGCCATCATCCATCCACCTAAAGAAACAAAATAAGAGGCAAGTGTAAATCACCACATGCTGCTTCACTGAGGAAGCAGAGGGATAGGATACATATAGTAACATGTAAAAAGGATAACCTGATAAATCAAGAATACTTTGGATTTTAATTTTACTTTCCAATCTCTTCTTCAAAACACCTGCCAAGGAAAAAAACAAAACCAAAACACCTCAATATAAAAAACCCACAGCAAACCCACCAAAGCATCAGGATTCTCCCAGAAGCTGCATAAGCACAGGGGAACAAGAAATTTGGTGAAGAAATTTAGGCAATAATTAAAACTTGTCAAGGGTACAAAATGAAATGAGAACAAGTTTCTCAGTAAGAGAGGGAAGACTGCACATTCACTGCCCACTGAAAGAAACATACTGCTATTTACTGTTTTGCCCAAGTAGTTCATTTATTACAAACCAACTACAGAGCAAGTAGGAGAGCGAGGAGGATCACTGTAAAGGAATGTGCTAAGTATCCAAACATGAAGTACAGACAGAGCAAGCTGGTCTTTGGGACACAGACACATCACTCCTCAGTTAGCAGTAAGTGATCTAGAAAGCGATGTCACTGCAAAGGAGTCCCAGCTGCATTACAAACATCACCTCCACCTCTGTGGTGTTCTGTCACACAACACCTCTGAAGCAAGCTGGGTCACCATGTTTCTTCCCTTACTTTAGTTAAGTCTTGCAACTTCATCTTGCTTCCCAATTCATTCAGCAGTTTGAATTTAAAATTGTAATAACCTTCAGTCGGAGCACACAAGCACAGAGATGTGCCTCCAGCTATTGCTGCTTTGATGTTCTCCACTTCAGAAGAGGATTTGGTTTTGTTTGCCTCAGTCATCCAGTATCTTAACCACATAAATGGAATTTAGACAACACTGTCATTCACCAAAGTTTTATTGCGGTCAAAGTTGACGCACATCAGACTCCCTTCATGACATGAATTGGGGTGAGGAGAGGGGCAGAAAGCCCAGAAATGGACACAGATCTGTTTGTGTCTCAGTCAGCTGTTGGCCGGACAGATCGCTCTTGTGTTAAGTTCAGGAAAGCTTTCCCTTGCCATGAGTTCTAAATTACAGACAACTATCCAAGCCTAAACCAAGCAGTCTGTTTATCCTGCTTGTGAATAGAAAAATACCACTACTTCAGAATACCTCCTTGGAAAGTGTCAACATGATAAGAATACAACAATTTAAAGGAAGCTTGTCTCCGTGTGCTAGACCATTTGTTTTTAATTTTAGTGCTTTTCCATCTAATGTAAGTTAAAGACAACATTTTACTTCAGTTATTGTTAGTTTCATACTTTTCTTACAAAGGGTGATATTCTGTATGACAGGGAATACAGAACAGATTGATTTAGAGTTGAGATGTATTTATTACATTGCACTTCTCCTTTACCACCTGTTTTGACAGTTAAAGTTTGACAGCTAATATAGAATGATTAATTTTTTACCCTCCAGTAATGCCAAATTCAAGACTAAAAAGCTCCAGAAAACAAATGTTTAATGTTCGTGCTCCGAATACCTAAGGGAACTACTTCTAGAGTTGTATTTGAACCATTAAACAGTATTTCAGTATCTCAGTCTGATCTTGCCATGGTGTTTAGGCAGCTGTAGTAAAAGCTGCTGTTAAAGGGGACTGTATTGGTTTTATCCCTTTCCCTCACAATGCTGGTGCTAGCACACTTAAAAACAACCAAGCTGTGCTTTTACAATAGCTTCCAATTCAGCCCATCATACAGCTGGAAAACTGCCCCTCTCAGCACATAGGAGGCATTTCTATATAATAAGCACCCCTCTCCTTCAGCACAACTCTACATTGGCCATAAAACCTTAACTCATCTCTTTTCTAGAAAAGGGAAACGCTAGCTAAGTTGTCACACTTACAGGACAGCATAAGCTAAGTGCTTTATCTTTCAGGTTCCTATGCATTTTTTTGGTGTTTGGTTACTAGAAAGCAAGCAGTTACACTTCTATTGAAGTAGCTTCATAAAACAAACACGTACTCGAGAGAATCTATCAGTTTCCTGGGATCAACAGGAGGTGGATAAACGACTTCTTCAATCTGTTTCCGATTGCAGTACGCATAGGCAGTCGAAACGTGCATGAACACTTCCAGATTCTTCATCTGCTGTGCCAAGAGCAGGAGCTGCTGTGTGGCAGTCACATTTAACTGAACAGCGACTCTGTGGATTAAACAGAAATCTGATTAGCAGAAAGTAAGACAAACAAAACAAGTAAAAAGGTAGAAGCTAGTAAAGTGAGGTGCAGACACCTGACATACCACCCTTCTAAGCACCACTGGTTTACCTGACTGGAGTATACAGAATTTGAGACTCACCTTAATGTTTCATTGAATCTGACTGTAGCAGCACAATGAAATACAATATTAATGCATTCTGTGAGTGTTTCCTTGATTGGTTCACTAAGGTCCAGTTCAGGCTGTGTAAGGTCACTCTCAACTACTATTATTTTTGCTTTGAAGTCTGGCTGATCGTCTCTCAACCTGTCAAAAAGCTGTCAAAATAAACAGGACTAAAAATTCAAAACTAATAGCCAGTGAAGATAAGAGATACATAGATCATTTAAATGAAGAAAACCCCCATATTTTCTGCCTATATAGTTATACCTCCTTATTTCTCAAGACCATAAGTTAGAAGTGTGTTAGGAATATCACAAGTTATGGACTTCCCATTAACATATTCAGTGGTTAATCAGATTGAAAATAAAGATGTTAGGAGAGAGACCACACTGCTCCTCCTGCACTGGCACTACCAAGTAGCCCAAAGGCTGTGAGAGCACACCAGCTTGCAGGTCCAGTTGAAAAACACTTGTCTTTTTTACCAGACATTTCTTTTGCAGCTCAACTGTGAGCTAATGCAGCTCACTCTGGGGCCACCTAAAGTAGCAGAATATGGGACACCTCCAGTGACAGAGGTCTTCAATTGTCTTCTCAAACATGAAGCTTCACCTTAAACACCAAAGCCACCAAGACAGCATTTAAAGCCTCTGCAGTTCTTAGAGGGACAGCAAAAAATGCATACCCAAAGGTAAGAAACCTTTTGTCATTTTGCAAAGGAAACCTGCTATTTTTTTAGTTGGAATGATGGTGCCTCTCTCCAGGGAACCGAAGCAGCTACCTTTTAACCCTTAATATATGTGGTTATATCTGTTCTGACCCTTTTCACATTCATAGCCGTCCATTGTTCCTATATACACCTCATACTGGGACTGACACCAGTACAAAGGTGAACAAAAACAGAGCCCTACAGCACATGCAATACATATGGCAAATTAACAGAGAAATTAGATGGACTGAAGTCCAAAGGAAGTAGAAACCTCAATATTTTTAGCTATTTGCAGCTCTATTTTAATTATCATGTTCACTCAAACTTTAAACTCCTTGGGAAACAGAATGTTCAGCATCTGTAGAACACTCCATGAGTTCATCCAAATTGTGAAAATTTACTGGCAGGGCCCTTGCACCTGGATGGCCTAAGACAACAGATCCTACTAAAACTTTTCAGCATCTTTTGGGAAAAAAAAATCTCAATTACATTAATGTCAGTGAAACAAGACACTTACAATCTAATTTGTCTAACCATGTGCTGAAATCAGAACAAACATCTGGCCCTAGCTGCATCTCTGCACAGATGTTTAGCAACAACCCTTCAGGTATTTAGGGCCAAGAATGTAGGACCACCTCAAGCAGTAGTCCTGCTTACCAGGACTTCTGTTGTGGACCTGTTCCAGCATTAAGTGCTTATCAAGACTCACAAAACACATTAGATAATTATCTCAGCAGGAGTTGGTATTGGTTAAGTAGAGTATTTGGATTGAAATTTAAAAGCCTTTTACAACACAGAAGTTTCCCCAAAAGCTATACTGAGGTTTAAGCCTCACTGAAGTTTAAGTCAGCCCACACTACTGCTACTCTCCTCCCCGCTCAAACAGTCCCCACTTTTTATTTGGATAACAGCATATTCAAAAAGGGGATTGAGAAACTTCTCCTTTCTCAGAGTTTAGTCTGGAGATCTTTTCCTTGTTGCAAGGGGCTTATTCAGAGAGAATCTGCAACTTGATTTTAAGACAAAACCCCACTGTAAGTCATTCTGTGGCATTGCACAGGAACTGCTCAAAAGCATCTGCTGGCAATGAGCTACAGTTTTGACATGGTTACAGAAAATAATTTACCAGTGACACAGCCAGCCTCACGTCTGCTGTAATCTTAACTAGTTAGAGTCATGGAAATCCAGTGCCCTACTTTGAACAACTCACCCCTCCTAGCCTAAGCACTTCAAGCACACACCTTTTAGAGGCTACATGCATCTCAACATACTTCCTAACCCTGAAAAATTACACTGCCAGCTCCCCTAGGAGAAAGATCTAGAGAGAAATAAATCCTGCTTTAACAAGAGTTCATGCTAGAAATCTCCCCCATCCCCTTTCATCCTTCTCATCAAAACCAGAACACTGTAGTAGAGAGATGGGCAACACTGATGGATGGCTCTGCACGTAGTATGAACGTCCAGCCTAGCTCACCAGAATATTAAGGTAATGAGTCTTTCCAGGAGGCAAGCATCCCTCCCAGCACTCACAGAAATCATTTAGATAGCCATCCTGATCATTCCACAGCACAGAATGTCAGTGCCTTTCCTTTCTTGTCACGGGTTTAAAGTAATCTGTACGACTTCCAGAAATCCATAAGAGAATCTATTAAAACAACTACTTCTGTTCTGTTTACAAGCATAATCTATTTTACCAACCTGTTGAGCTGACATTCTCGCTCACCAGTAGAGCCAGCAGCGCATTCAAGACAAAGGAATTACTAAGCCTCCTCTTACAGGAAAGAAAATAAGTCACAAAAAAGTGACTTGCTTGAGATCTAAAGAAGGGTCTTGATCCCATCTTACAGCTCCCCGTCCACACTGCCTCTTGCAGGTCTGCGCAGACTCAGGGTGGGACAGGCAAGGTTTTCATGAATGCCACAGGATATGTGGTGGAGGTCCCAGATGAGGCTTGTAAGGGCCATTAAGGCCCTTAAGTTTTAACCTGGGTGTTTTACTTCTCAATTCTGCATTACAGCTGAACATACTCCTCTTGAATTACATACAGGCTCATTTTCCACTACTAGCTTTGCTAGAGACTAAGAGCTTGAAAACCAGCTATAAAAGCCCTGCCAGGTCTTGGAAATTCTACTCTGTTAGAACAAAAAAAAACCATTTAACAACAGTATTTTGCTTTAGACAAACCAAATTTGTTCTCAAAATGAAACAGGAACATTACAAAGAAGGATAAAAATGTACTTTGTGAGCATATGACACATACCTTACAGTTGGTAATTTCTTCTATTCGTGCTTCAGGTGTCTGCCCTGCTTTCTTTCTTACCAGTACATACGCTGCTTTCACTTTAGGACAAGATCTGAGCAGCTTTTCCAGAAGCACTTTTCCCAGGAAGCCTGTAACTCCTGTCAGGAGGACATTCTTTCCTGCATAGTATTCTGGGATGGAAATCATTCTGACCTTAACAAAAGTTAAAAGAGAAAAGCATATTAAAGAACTTCTAGGAGTTCAAATTTGCAGAAGATATAAATAAACGGTACAGATGCAAACATTCAATCCTGAAAGAAATGCTTAATAGCCTTTTTTTTTTTTTAGGTATAACCAGTAAAAGACGTCTTTTCACCACACTACAAGAGTCCCACAGGGTCACTATCATCATCCAACCTAACAGTGACTTCAGGAATTGGACTCAACCTCTGCTTATTATCACCTCTGTGCACAGTCCTTTACCAGCCCGAGTGACTGTCCCACGTGTACTGATGGTCAGATCATTACCACATCATCAGAAGTAAGTATTTCAAATCTGCTGACAGGAGACAGGGAACCAGGCATCTGCCAGCTGCCTGCGTCAGCAAAGTCCCCTGTCAGTGTCTCGCTCAGCCTTCCTACAAACTACGCTAGGCCAGAGAGGAGGCTTTAGTTGGTTGGCATGAGAGCTGCCCATTTTATACTGATTACAAGAGCCCCCCACAGCTCTGCAGATGAAACAGGTTTCCTGCCTTTTCAGCAATTAAGTGTTTGGTATTTTTGCCAAAGTGAGCGATCAGAATTCTCTCTCAAACTAAAGATTTGAGTTAGCCACAAAGACACCTCCTAAAAAAAGTGAAGGGCAAGGGATTGTTACTCAAACCCAACACAAGTGTTGTGCATTTTCCTTCAGTTAGAAAGCTGACTGAGAATTACTTCTTCCACCTCCCTTAATTAACCACTTGGAAATTCTGTGTGATTCTAGATGCTGGCAATGGCAAGACTTCCTAAAGACAAATACACTGCTATTGCTCATGCTAACGTGGTCTTTGGGCCTTATTTATGACCTTTAGAACCCACTCTGTGCCTCAGGCTAACTCAAGCTGCTCTGTTATGTCTGATATACCAATGTCTTTACTGTAAAGATCTTTTCCCTGTAGAAGACTGTAGTATATAAAAGCTGACTTGGTGAAAGTCCAGTTACAGCCTCCTCCAGCAGATGCACGCACTAACCACTGACCAACACGCTACCAAGAGAGATTCCATAAAACCACCACACTAAAACCACCCAAGAGTGAGTCTCCTTAAACAGACACAGCAATCCTTAGGCAAGAATTACAATACTTAATACCTACACAGTATGAGCCCCCTTCCTTCATCTACCACCCAAGAATAAAGGAATGGAACCTCTAAAACCTTCTTTCTTTATAGACAGCAGGCTACCACAACCAGGAGCTTCTCAGGGAACCCCCAGGAAATGCTGTATGTTAGGAATGAACAACTACAGGCTTAGTTTGCACTTTTTGCCTGAAAAGCAAGTAAATTTTTTTGGAATGCTGCTCTATATCTCAGGTACCTGTCCCACTGAAGCAATTGTGCTGTGCTTTTCAAGTGCCTCTTGAACAGGCTCTAAAGGCTTGCTTGCCAGAAGTGAGTTGTGACCTGCACAAGCCCCAGCTGCAGCAGTCTGGGTACAAAGCCTTATGTTTTTTGGTCCACTGCTCCAAATCTTAGTTTGACTACACTCTTTGACCAGGTTAGCCCTTGCATTTATTAGGGAAGCAGCTAAAAACTGACAGTGGGATACAGTAGTGAGTTTAGAATAGAAAAAGCACTACTGTTGCCATTTGCCACAGCACATCACCCATAATTGTTCCTTTGAAGGATGATGAGGTTTAAAGAGGTGGATGGAGGGAAGAAGCTCTTTACATTAACCAATTATGCTGTGTACTTAAGACTTGAATGCAGATTTCAAAGCATACCTCCTGCAGTAAAGCATGGAGAGCAAGATACAGCATGCTTATGAGTCAGTTTTTCCTGTTCCATGCAAGCTGCAGGCCTGGGACCTTCACTGGGGCTCCTGAAGTCCTAATTAAGGCTCTCTGACACACAAGTATGTCCTTCCATAACTGTCCCTGTCTCTGCATACACCATTCACTTCCACTTACTCCTCAAACTCTGACTGCGTGCTCCCACATACAGGGTAAGACTTCTGCTCTCTCAAAGCAGAAACACCTCACACAATCATACCGGGATTCCTAAATAATTGTTACTAATTTTCTTTTCTAGATATAATTAATATTTTTTACCTCTTAACACTCTATAATAATATTTTTCTACCAACAGTTCACTCACCCTTCCTCAAAGGAAGAGTTAATTTATTTGTTTTAATCCTACTCCTGACAGAATGCTGTATCCTCAAGCCTGCAAACCTGTTCAGATGAGCAGACAGTCTTGGGCTACGAGAACCTTGCTACAACACTCAGTACACGGGCCAGGGTCCAACATCTGTTTCTGAAAGCTGAAACCACGACAAAAAGTTATGCTGCCAGTGGAGATCTCCCTGTTGCTATGGTCCAGCTTTTTAGCCAACTGAAAAATCTGCCAGTGCAAAGCAAACTGTAAGACAGACTAGATCAGAAAGTCTCCTGCCTCAGCTACTGCCGGTCGGTCTGGCCATACCCCTTAGGGTATGAGGTTGGTATCAGATGAAAAAGAATTATTATTTTCCTGACAGTCTTACAGAATACCAGACCTAGAAGACATCCAGATTCAGAGATAAAAGTATAATGATGCAATGGGTTAAAGAAGCCACAAACATACATAATTACTTTCACACTCGAGAGGCAACAACACCTATAAGTTTGCAGGCTGTTTTTTTGTAGTTGGTTGGTTTTTTTAAAAGGACCAACTGAAATCTTTCCTTTGAGAAACTCAACACTGTTTCCCTTTACTTTGCTCTCCAGTTAGCCTTTGGTAGACTTTATTCATAGCAATTTTTCACACCAAGTTTGTCTCCTACTTCCATTCTTCTAGAAAAGTCCAGTATGCACTGGTGCCAAAGTTACAGCAATAAACACTGTGAGGGAACTGCCTAGAAACACCAAATTTGCATTAAGGCAAAAAACCATCCATGGAATCTAGGTGTGAAATCATCAGCTTATGTTTTGTCCTCCTAGAAAAAAAAAATGTTTCTCAAGCACAGGAAAGAGAAAGAATGTTCCCATTCCCCACCGACCTCTCCCTGCCTTCTGAGAAGGCATCTCCACGTGCCAGTTACACAGCACTGCTGGCAACTCCCAGCTTCAAACTCCGAACGTGTAGCTCCCAGCGGAGCTTTAGCCTGACCTCTAACACATAACAGGTTGGAGTAGGTCCCCCCAAAAATACCTACCTTGCAAGCCAACACCACAAAATCCAAGTTAGCATTTTAAGGTTGGTATTTGTCACGTGTCTGCAACAGCTGAATTGTAGCTATAAAGCAGCAATACACATTTCTGCCAGTTACCCAACCAGCTGTTAGCAGCTACCTCTGTAAACACCCAGACAGATAACTCCTATCACACACAAAACTGTCTAATGCTACAACACAGGGATACAGACATTCCAGAGCCTGCTACTTTGAGCTAATAACAGTCAGGAAAAACATAAATCTGACAGCTGAAATCATTAACAAGAGTTCTGTAAAAGACTCTTGCTCTAGAACAGGGATGATCCAAGTTGTAAGGTTAAACAGCCTTTGGTAGAGCCAGGTTCTGTTAAACTACTACACAGAAACTAAAGCTGGGACACTTCGGAATTCCCAGGTTCAGGGCTAAACCAAGGGTGACACTTGGAAGATACTGCTTATTTTAAGGGTGCTGTCCTTCAATAAATCAAGGGCTCGCTAAGCCCTTCAGCAAAAACCAAACCCCCACGCTCCAGGATCCTAGCCAACATTCCCCATCTTGTAAAAAATTCTACTGTCAAAGCTGTCAAAGGCTGAGCAAGTGCTATTATGGAGCAAACAACAGCACCTCTGTTTGCCTTCAGAGCTACTGCAGCAATATTTAACTCGGAGAGAGGTCACTTCGCTCTCAAAAAAGGACAGTTCTGCTTTTAACAGGAAAAAGATCCATTCTCAGATTTGTTCAAAACAGATCAAGATACTCAAAAATTTACTGCTGCAGTTCCACTGAATGTTTAAATGCTAAATCCAGAAACTAGAGCGTGCACGTATGTCCTTGTTAAGAGATTAAATGGTCTGTTTTCTAGTTTATCACGTAAGGTGCCAAACATAAGGTCAGCAACATGCTCCCTCCAAACTCCACCATGAGATTATCACTCACAGTAAAGAGAGCATCCGCATTTCCTCACCTCTCAAGCACCAGCAACAAGCCACAAAGTTCTGCAGAAATACAGCCTGCCAAACTCATCTCCCTCTTTCCCTCTGCCAGCTTGAAACTAGTACTAGCAGCAGTGTAACAGGAAAAAAGGTCTGAAAGTAAGGTGGAAGAAACATTTTATTAATGGCTATTCAGGGAGGATGAAGCCCACCTAGACACCAAGTCTGAAGGCATCAACTCTTTTTAAACACCATATGCACGTGCATCCATACCAGACAAAAATCATGACAGAAGTCCCTCCTATGCAGCTTCACTTGCCACATTGCAAGGACACTACAGCCAGCCAAAATAAGAAAAACAAAACAAAACGCAACAAAACCGCAACACAAAACCCACACCAAACACAAAACCAAACAAAAAAACCCACAAGACAAAAAAAAAGAACTGGAGTTTCGGACAACAAAAGTAGTAATATTTAACTCATCTAAACAATGTTAGTGCCAGAAAGACAAGTCTGGGTCATATCATGACACCCTGTCTCGTTCCATCTGATGCCTTGTTTCCACAAGAGCGCATCAATGAACGCTATCAGCAGAATGGCCACATTTTCACCCACCACGAGGGGCAACGACCTGCCCTATTTGGGCAATACCTAGCCACCTTATCACCAAAGCATGAGAGTTTATTTGTCTTCACAGTCCAAGGTTATATCCATTGAGAAACCTTATCTGTAAAAGATACTGTTTTAGAAGATGAGGCTGAAAGGATGTAACAGTATTTCCTGTTGTGAACTGCTTTTGGTGCCAGTTCACCTTAAAGGATACCTATTCCCACCTTCACAGTCCTGGGGAAGATGGTGGATTCGTCCCACAGCTAGCAGAATAGACTGCTCTGCGTTTTGGACTTCATCAACCTTCTTACCTGCCTTCTGCAAGCTCATTTCCCTTACTGGCTGTAAGCCCCAGGCCCCTGAAGGATAAACCCACTGAAAAAGTTTAACACATTGCCACACTTGGAAGCTAATTAGAACAAATAAGTTTTGAAGAGCTATCAAAATAGGTCCATTAATATTAGCTAACCAGTCTATGGCTTATGCCTGGTAATGTGTCAGGTGGCAAGAGTCTCACTACCCATTTTCCAGAAAAATAACAAGAGTGGGTTCGGGGTAATGGGCAAATTCTCTCATGTATACCAACGTGCCTTCACTGAGCAGCTCTACAAACAAGCAAAATGCAACAGAACTACATAAATCTGAAAGATTATACCCAAGTCATCACAACTGCAGCATAAATGCCACCAGCAGACCCAAAGCTGTGTGTGGAATATGGCAAACTTGTGACTGATGTTTGAGAACTTTTGAAACAATAACGATAGACATTTCAAACAAGTTCTATTATTCCAGCTTGAAGATGTTCAAAGATACTAACCTACTACCAATGAAGAGATTTGCCCACTTTAAATCATTTACCTATTGAAACACGATGCTAACGAAAGTAACTAATAGAGTCAGGTCAAAGTTTACATAACTAAGTGTATTGCTTTGTGTCCACAAATAAAGTAGACTTGCTCTTATAAAAACAATCTCACTATTGTTAACAACAGAAATAGCTAGATACTGAAGGTTTTGCTTGGACTGCATACTCCTCAAGTTACACTCCTTCTGGATATAATACTACCTCTGGCAGTAGACACACTCAAGCTAAGGAATGTTATTAAATTGAGACTTAAATAGTTCATATGCGGTCTTAGTTAACAGCACTACAGCATTTTGAACCCAAAATCCAGATTGAAACCAGACACTGTAGTACTGTAACCTCCTTGAAGGCAGCAGTGACAAAATCCAAGCACCAGTATTCACTCGGTTGCTTTAGGAACACTGAATTTGGACAAAATAACCCACAAATAGCCAATAATTTACAAGCGGAGTTCAGCCTAACTCAGATTATTTCATTTGCCATCTGAAGACACTCTTGTGAGAGTAAAATACTTTCAAGTCAGGTCTGTGCCCGAAATCGCAGGGTCTTTAACCCCTTCTAACCCTGTAGTCCTACTGAGGAGAACCTGACCTCAACGTAGGCCAACACTGAGGTGATCTCAGCCAAGCTTTGTCATTAGAGGTATTTGATGCATAGGGTTCCATGGGCTCAGACCTCCTTTCAGCCAAAATTCTGATTTTTACTACACATTTCCATCCACTTATGCTTCCCTTCAGAGGGATTCTGTACTAGATGACTTTGAAACTATTTCTGAGTAGTAAGAACTCTGTTCACTAAGTACTAGAGCAGCTTCTTGCTTTGCTGTAATTACTTTTCTAAGTCCGTCCTCTGAAAATTACTTAAAGTAAAATATTTTTACTATCCCTTTGGAATGAGGTTGTAAGTTGATGTTTTTCTGAGCTATTTACTGTTCGATCTTAGCCTTCAAGTACATGTTGAAGGAAAAAAAATCTCTTAGTATGATTAAACTCATTGCTCCAAGTTGCACAGAAGGTAGAGATCAGTTCAGCAGTGAAGCTATTACAGTACAGCACACCCCACACAAGAACAGTTACTACACTCCATCTCCAGCTCATGTGGAAACATTTAACATTTATATCCAGAATGCTTTCAAACAAGCTTTAAGCAAACAAGAGATCATAGTTCCAGCTCATTTTATCAAAGCTGATTTAGAAATCTGCAACAGAAATCTCACTTCTGCTTTTGGTTACAGAAGGATCACAAAATAAAGCCTCACTGTTCATCAAGTTAGTTGCCTAAATCAGGACACGAGTTAACCCTGAAAGGAGGACAAAACCCATCTGAAGAACCTACCTACAACACAATGAACAGGGTAACACATTTAGACTACTAAAATTGCTAAAGCTCCAAAAATCACTCAATTCTCAGTCGCTACATTAAGATAATAAGCCAAAGGCATCAATTTAGCCTTCATTTTGATACCCAGCCCAGGTTGTCACTAGAGAAGCTTTAGCAACCACAGGAGGATTATTGCTCCAGTTGGTACTGTGACACTGTCATTTTGTTGGGAGAGGAAATCCAAAACCCACCTCGAGGGAAAGGGGTAGGGGGGCAGGCAAGAAACACTTGAGGGGCTCATCAGTTTGTCTAGTTTCATTGTTAAGAGTCAAATCCAGGTAATTAAACATAACACTCCTCATATTGATCAGACAGAACAAAGATAACTGCCCAAAACACTGCACCTGCAATTACATTCTGTTCAAAACATCAGAAGAAGCTAAGCCACCTAAGCTAGTCTTTTAATAGAGTTGCCTTTGCTTGTATGATTAGATTATTAACAAGGCCTTCACAATCAGAATACTGCAGCAAGAACAAAACCCCAACTCTCACTCCTCTCTTGCTTTGAATTAGATACAGAGTTAGAAGTCTTGAGTCACGTTTTACAGCAGACATGACAGTGAATTTGAAATCCTAGGAACCAACACTTCCAGGCTCCTTCCATACTTTTCCATACCTTTGAAAATGGGAAGAACTCCAAAATGATCAGCCTTGCTGATCCTCTCAGCTCAGAACTTCCAGGTAGTTTAAGAAATATTTACATGGTGGGGGGGAACAAAACCAAAAGAAACAACAAAAAATGGCAATGCATTATTTGACAGATAAATGTGCATTTTAAGAATAATTCACATACTGCTGTAAGAAAATCCTCAAATGCCCTTGACTTCATCAAATTCCACCTCCTCGGGCCTTTGTAGTAAAGGCACCCATAGTAAGCAGGCTCACAGCTGGGGAGCTGACTGTTGAACAGCTCTAAGAAGAGTTGTATTTTAGAACTCTGTTAGAATTACAGTCAAGGCCCCCGTATCTGTAACCAAGAACATAATTCCTTCATGTTTAGGTTAGCCATTTCAAAATTCTGCAATCAAACCCACCATCAAACTATGTAGCATCTTAACATGCTACACCTCAATGGCTTGCCAACGCAGCCAAACCAATAAACTCCTCTTCTTTCAAAGAAACAACACAAGGGCACCTTCCCCCTTTTTCCAACACCCATAGTGCAAAACCCTGTAAAAAAATTAAAGCTCCTTTCCACAACTTCTCTTTAAAACTAGCTCAGCCACATACATAGTTGAACCAAATTCTCCTAACAGACTGCCTACTTGTCCTACAAACAGGACAAATAGAAGCGAAGAGCAATTAAAGAGGATGCATGAAGCCTTCCTCTCCCTCTCGGACCAGGGGTACTGGTGTGGCCAGCAGGAGCAGGGCAGTGACTGGGTGCCTGAGCTTGGCACCTCAAATACCGGGTGCAGTTTCAGGCCCCTCACCCCCAGGAGGACAATGAGGTGCTGGAACAGGTCCAGAGAAGGGCAAAAAAAGCTGGCAAAGGGTCTAGAGCACAAGTCTGGCGAGCTGGGGTTATTTAGCCTGGAGAAACAGAGGCTCAGGAGAGACCTTCTGGTGCTCTGCAATCACCTGGAAGGAGGCTGTAGCTGGGAGGGGTCGATTTCTTCCTCTCAATTAAGAGGCGATAGCACAAGAGGAAATGGACTCAAGTTGGGCCTGGGGAGGTTTAGGACAGATATCAAGAAAAAAAAAAATCTTTCACCAAAAGTGTTGTCAAGCCTTGGAACAGGCTGCCTAGGGAGGCAGCTGAGTCTACATCCCTGAAGGTATTTAAAAGACATGTAGATGTGGTGCTGAGGGTTTAGCGATGGACTTTGCAGCAGTGGGTTAACAGCTGGACTCAATGATCTTAAAGGTCTTTTCCAATCCAAACACTTCCACGATTCTGGGATTTACTACAGTCCTGTAGGCCGTGCCAGTCACAGAGATGCTAAGAGCACCAACCTGAAGTCCTTTTCACACAGTGTTATTTGATCTATCAGCTACAGCTATTGCACAAGAAACCCTACAAGTCTCCAAACATCAAGCTGAACAATATGGAAAAGCTGGGGTGATGTCATGAATATACAGTTACCAACAGCGAAGGGCAGCTTCACAACACCTACTACACAGACCTTCTAACCACACCCAAAGGAAGAAAGGAACAGGGTACATCAGTCAAGTCACACAAAGTTTTGTAAACCCTGGCTTGGAGACACTCAAAGAAAAAAAGGAAAATAGGAATACCTAGTCTGTTGAGCCAGACAGTATTTGGTAGGACTCTTTGCAGCTTCCAAACTTAGAAAGAGTGGAGGGGAAATAAAGCATAGCTGGAGGACTGCAAGGCCAGAATTAGCAACTGGGAAAACCACTATGGATGTTGCCTTTAAATGTTAGTAAGTCCTCCACCTGCAGACGAAGTACAAGTTTTTATATTGGTTGCTTTGCAGAAGTTTTAGCTTGTATAGTTTGGGATTTTTTTTTCCCCCATGACATCTGTTACTCCAGCTTCTGAAAAATTACTCCCTTGAGCAGAACCAGGGCATAGTCAGGAGCTGCACTATAAAACTGACACTTCGTGATGCTCTCAGCTCACACCAGACTAGTAGATACCTGGACATTTCCAAAGTCTGAGGAACACTGAACACCAAATGAGAAGAAATGCTTTGCTATTAAAACATAAAAAGTCAGCATTGAAGCAAAACTGTTACTAAGTATCAGCTGGTTACGATGATTTAGATGTCAAGAAGGTGGTTTTCTTTCCTAACTAGGAAGGAAAAATCTTTCTTGTGTCCAAAACATTACAGTCCCACTTAACGGGAAACACCGCCGCTGTGCTTTCGGAATTGCCCGTAATAAAGCTTCATTAAATCTACAGCCCATCATTAAGATAAAGACTAAGTAGATTCAATAAAAAGTTACAGATCTAGATTTGCATATTACTTTATAGTTCTGCAATAGCTATGAGGGGAAAAAAACCCAAACACAAAACCCTGCAAAAATCAATCTTTCATATCCAGCTGCGAGAGGTTTTGGGTGAGGAAATGGCTAAGTTTTAAGCTACCTGTATTTGAGGGCAGGGTGCAAAAACATGGTAGAAAAACAAAGGTCCTAGAAATATATACCTCACCTCCAAACTGCTGAAATCATGGTGTCTCAGTTACCAGGCACAGACAGGGTACACAAACTGGAGAAGCAGGGGGTCAAAAAACTCTAGCCTGCTACAGTACGGATAGATGTCACAGGCAGAACTCCTCCATGCACCACTTCTGCTTTAATTACTATTGAAACAGTTATTAAAATATCAAACATTTCAGCTTCTAAAGCTGTGAAGTAGGTCAAATAAAATTAAAGGTTTCTATTTCCATGGGATTCAAGCTGGTTTCAATTACAAGTCTGCTCCCAATCAGTACCTCTCTACAATTACCCACACTGAACACTTCTCTCCAGAAAGTCTTTGTGTGGATCCAAGCGGCTCCTGCTGCACAAGGGCTCCAAGCCTCTACCCAGAGTCAGGGGCTGCTGCTCCCAGCTCTCAAGCTACTCTTTCCTGATGCTCCTGATGCAGAGACCTGCCCTGGGTCTGACTGAACAGGGAATCCCGTCTGGAGGAAGGAGCCGTTCAGGTTCTCTGCCCCACAGATTCTTCTCAGCGGGGGAGAAGCTCGCGGCCTTTTTCCGCACGACCATCCCCCGCTAGACGCAGCTCCTCAGAGAAAGGGGAACTGATGCGGCAGCAGGGCCGGAGCAGCCTGGCAGGAAGAGCCGGCACGCCGCCGCTCGCAGGAGGCCCATCCGGCGGCGGGAGCCGAGGGGGAAGCACGGGGAGAGGGGGGGCGGCCCTGGCCGCAGGCCCGGCGGCAGGTGGAGCGGGCCGCGGCGGACGCCGGGGCTGCCGGCTCGCCCACGCGAGAGCGCGGCGGGGCCGAGACAGCCCCCGGCAGCAGCGCCCGGGGCTCCCCCCCGCTTCACGAAGCGTCCATCCCGGCAACGCAGCTGCTCCGCCTGTACCGCGGGCACGGCCGCCTGAGCGCCACCACGACGCGCCTCAGAGCCG
>WTSP01000244.1:0-68932 GCA_025331215.1 Actenoides lindsayi | reverse complement strand
GTGGGAGGTGTCCCTGCCCATGGCAGGGGGGTTGGAACTGGATGATCTTTCAGGTCCCTTCCAACCCTGACAATTCTATGATTCTACCTAGCTATGTCCAGGGTCTGGGCAACCAAGGAACCATGTCTGCAAAGCTCTCTCCCAAGGGTGACAGAGGTAGGTCCTGGGTGATTAGCTAGGGTTGTGCAAACCCCTTGTCTCGCCTCTCCACTGAAAAATCATTAAATACTAATGTTTCCTTTTATAATCTTAGTGTCTGTGCTGCTGTTCTTTGGGGAACCATCTACATGCAGAATGGCCTGTGACAGACCTCTTGAGGACAACTGCCTCATGTTGTACCACTAACCCCAAGAACCATCACCATCAGTTGGCAATGCTTTGTGTTTGTTGTCAGCAAAAGGTGGAACTTCCCAGATGATTGTTTGACATTGTTGTAACTCCTTTCAGATTACTGTAGGAAATCACTCTGAATGTGCCTGTGTATGCTAGGTACCTCTATTTTAGGAAATTAAGGACAGACAATTTTAGTACAGACCCCCTACTTTATTTCTTAGTCTTTCCAAATCAAGATTTACACTCAATACAGGAACACTTTGATAAAGGCATTGGCCAGCGTTCATAGGAAATCAGGTTATGCAATCATGCCCCAGGAATCCTGACACTTCAGTTTTAAAACCAGCTCCCTTTCACCAGTGGAAGCACAGCTCCTTGGTAAAGGCTGCACCATTAGCTCTTGTGAACAAGGTTCCTTTCGTACTAATCTTCCCTGAAGAAGAGTGCTCAGATATCACAGATTAGTTAGACTATTGTGTCATGGCAAGATTGACCAACATGACCTAGAGCTTTTGTCCAGGGGGAACTTACTCCTGAAAGCAACATCTGTCATGGAATTCACGTGATGGGGTAACAAGCCATGTGTTGAGGCACCGCAGTGCACTGCCGACTGCAAAGGCGTCATGCCAGCTGCGGAAATAGATGATTTTACTGGCATAGCTTCTCTTTTTACTGCTAAGGAACACCAGTAAAATTGCTGTGAAGCAGCTTCCAGTTTAGGCCGATGTAGTAGTAACTACAGACCGCAGTGGTGTTTGTAACCTTCACCCATGGACTCAATTAAAGTTACTACAAGCAGCCTACAAATGTTGCAACTTTATTCCAGGGCGTGAAACTCCCGGCACACTGTAGTACTTAATGACTTCACTGTATGCTGATGGAATGAGAAGGGGCAGCAGGATCAACACCCAGGATGCTCAAGTTAGAGAAGGTATTTAAGAAATAGAAAAGAAGAAGGAACACAATTTAAGGGTTTCAACCTTTCTCTGAAGTTAGAGAAGAAGCAATTGCGTTGTTTTCAGCAGGTCAGCTGGGCTTACATAACTGATAAATGTGCAAAATTCCAGGAAGTTAGACTGGCTACTTCACAGGCTCCTAGTATTGCCTGTTCAAAACAAAGCTGTTAAACAATTATCGTTTCCATCATCCACTTCAGGGTTATAGGTAAACCGAGCTCGGTTAATAACTGGAGAAGATGACTGAGTCAAGTGCCACGTGTAAGAGTAATCACAGGTTGTAATTGACTTCACTCTGAAGACATAAATGGCAGTGGGGTGCTTTTAAAAGCAGAAAATGTAAGCTTGAAATCACTGTAGTAACGCAGAGGAAGACTGTCAAAAAGACAGTCTTTGGATGTGTTGGTGCCCTTTCACACGCTCCATTCGACCAACTGTACCCACTACAGATTTCGTTATGAAGAGTTGGCTGCAAGTCTCTCCTGTGCCAACAGGGCGAGCGAGAAGTGCACGATAAGGACTTTTTTCCCTTTGACTCAAAACCGGATTTATGACCTCATAGAGTTTCAGTGGAAAAAGTCAACCTAGGAGGGAAGGCGTTTATACATCAGACTCAGACAGCATTTATGCTTGTTAACACTTACTGTCATGTTTGACTTTGAATGGCATCTGAGTTGTAATGAAATGAATGGAGTCCTTTGAATACCCAGTCTTTCACTTTGCATCAGAAATCAGCCACCGTCATACTTTAAAGGCAAATAAAAAATATTTGCCATTTTTGTTGAAACAAGCCTCGGCTACAGATCATTAGAGTGACTGTATACTTCATATTCTGCTTTTTAATTACATAGCAATTAGAAGCTGAATTTTGTGCCAGCGTTTATGAAAGTGTATAAAGTTCTCGTGTAGCACAACAAAACAAACAGCCCTTGGGATGGGTGAACAAAACAGCCTTTAATGTGTTAGAATGTAGGTTCTCAAACAGTTTCTTGGATAATTTAGAAATTGAAACAGCAACGGTAGAAAAGTGGGTTGTCACTTAAGGCAGTTCTTCAGAATGTTTGCAGAGCCTCGTACTTGTCATTCTGCTTTACAGATACATTTCAGACTTGAGCAATCTCCAGCAGAATTAAAATGCCTTCATTTCCATTGGTTAGGTAGTAATTAACCACACGGGTTATGGTAATATGGTCTCAGGTGTTGCAAGTGAAGCTCGGGTTTGGAATTGGATTTCTTAAATTCCAGTTTCAGTCTTAAAACTTGGTGTTCTGAGATCACTTGTAGTCTGTTCTGCCTGTCATTCTTTGGAATCAACCAGCTGATCATCTTGCATTCACGTAAATGCACAAGATGCGAAGCCACAAAAAGCAAGGCTGAGGAATCTTCAGCGTGCAGAAGAATGTTTCTGAGGGTTTCAGACCAAAACTAAGAATTTGCCATAGCTTCCTGTTCATTTCCTCACAGCAGATTCTGTGTGGAAATCTTGCTAGAAACATAGAGCTGGAGCATCGATCGGGAGAGGAAGTTTGAACTCCCTGTCTGCACTCCCGAGAGAGTCTGGCAAGGAAGTATTTGTACCCCAGAGATGCTCACTGAAGATAACTTGCTCCGCTAGGCCCAAAATAGCCATGGCATGGTGCATTACAGCTCTCTGCTTCCCCTCGGCCCATTTTTCTCGGCAAGTCTTTGCCTTGCCTAATTTTGTAAAAGAATAGCGCTGCTGATTAACAAAGAGGTGCTTCATCAGGTCTGTCCCAGTTCTGCATAATGGTGCTGATAGTGCAGTATAATCACCGCTGACAGACGGAGAGAGTTGGGGTTGTTCGGTCTGGAAAAGAGAAGGCTCTGAGGAGACCTTATTGTGGCCTGCCAGAAACCTGGGGAGGGGCTTTTTAGGATGTCAGGTAGTGATAGCACTGGAGGGAATGGATCAAAACTAGAGGTGGGTTGATTCAGATCAGACATTAGGAAGAAGGTCTTCCCCATGAGGGTGGTGAGACACTGGCACAGGTTGCCCAGGGAGGTGGTGGAAGTCCCATCCCCGGAAGTGTTTAAGACCAGGCTGGCTGGGGCTGTGAGCAACCTGCTCTAGTGGAAGGTGTCCCTGCCCATGGCAGGGGGGTTGGAACTGGATGATCTCTCAGGTCCCTTCCAACCCTGACAATTCTGTGATTCTGTGATTTTCTCCTCATGCAGCCTGAGTAAACAGAGTAAGATTCATTTTTCTGGAATTTTTGTAGAGCTCACTTTTTTCATGTGCTTTTGAGTCTCTGTGCTACTGCTCTGCAGTACATCTGAGATGCTCTAAATAGATAGCTTTTGAAAGTGACTGGGTGAATTTCTTTTGCTTTCAGTATGCAATTTTCTATGGAAATAACACAGGAAGTTTTTGAAAATCACTTAATAATCAGCATTCCCATGCAAAAGGTCTGGCTTGTGTCAGCCCACGGTACAAGCCTCTGTGGAACATTGTCCGGAGGCCACTGCTCCCTCATTTCATGCTTTAGAAAAATCCAGAACAGCTTAAGTAGTTTTAGGCACCTGTAATAATTTGCAGGGTGAGTGGAGCAGCATTTACTCCTGTCCTGTCCTGTCCTGTCCTGTCCTGTCCTGTCCTGTCCTGTCCTGTCCTGTCCTGCCCCACCTTCCCCTGTCCCTGCTGCCCAGGCTGGCTGCCTGGAGAGTGCTCGTTTTCCTCGGAACAGCATGGCATTTCCTAAGGTTAATGTTTTACCCCTGTGACCTGACAGATGGAGGAAAGAGAAAGCTTGCAGAGGAAATGAGATATAGGTTGAGTTGGCATATTATAAATTGTGGTCTGTGAGATTTTATTAACGTGGGGTTGGGGGGAAATACCTCATCGACAAATGAACCTTTTTTTTGTGGTCTTATGCAATGGTTTCTGTTGTATTGTCCTGTTTTATCTGTCTGAAGGCGAGAATGGGCATCTCAGTTACCTTAGCGTGGGGGAGGATGAGAGTATAGGAGGAAAAAAGAGATAGGATTGGACAGAATCTTACTACTGGTTGGTTTTTTTTAAAGGAATTCACTCTTCCAAGGAGCATTTCACTAGGATATATTATTATTAATTTCATGCTCGGATTCCTATATGGAAATTTGTGGTGGTCTTTGAGGCCAAGGCAACCCATGGCTGGGCAGGAAAGGGAGATGAGTTTCCTGCATCTCAAGGTAGCTCCCTCCTCCACTAATTGACACGGTCCTCTCGGCTCTCCTGCCACTCTCAGAGTGGTGCGTTCCTGCACCGAAGGCATTTTCATGCCATTCATTCAAAAAAGGCCTGAAAAGCATCACTCCTGACTGAAGCAGAGCAACTTTGCCCTGTGTACACACCTAGCTCACCAGCCCAGGTGTTGCTGGACACTCCTTCGACAATACTGGGTGATTAGATCCTGATTAAGCTTTCCCTTGCTCTTTGATTGACGTGGAGCTGTGCCCTACTGAATTGGCAGTTGGGTTAGCCTCTCTCTTTTTTTCTTTCCATTTCATATCCATAAGTAACTATTCTCTTTGAGGCACTTTAGTTGAATATTCCGATTTGGAGAACCGAAATTAGAGTCAGCACATTCAGACAAAAACGTAGTTGCATAAAAGGTTTTTACATATAAAGGATCTTCTGGTCAGTTTCCAATTTATTTTCGATTTTTCTGCTTCCTTTTGGACTTTTTCAGCATTGCTGAGTTCCCACATGAACATCTGCAACATAATTTTGATCAGAAGTGCTTTATAATCATACACGCTATAAATATTAGATTGTCTTTTAGAGGCCACTTCACTTTGATTTTGAATATTAAGTGGAACAAACAAGAAAAAAAAATTATTATTCAGACAATTGCTCTAATTTTGGTGTCCTCATTTCTGGGCTAAAATGCAACTAAATTCTGCTCTCGCCGGAGTTGGAAATACATGGCCTTCTAATTAAGTAGTGTGCAGGATCACTCGGGGAGATAGAGGCGTACATTGGGTCGAAGCAGATATTGGGCTTTTTTTTTTCAATAGAAAACTCCCAACAATTTCTGAATACCCAGATGAGAGCACGAGGGAAAAATTCCCCAACCTACAGCAATGAGAATGCTTCTCATGTGCTGTCTTCAGAAAAACAAGAGACGACTATGCAAAAATCCTCCCCTTCCTCCCAGGAATAGATGCTGAGCTGGATGTGTGTATCTGCAGTTTACCAAGCAAAGCTTTCCTGATTAAATGAGTTTTCGGTCAGCCTTGGCTTGCCTCTGTGACCTCCTGGTAGCTGGCTGGCTGTGCTTTCTTGGTCTCCAGGATATGCGTGTAGATCTGTGCTGACTGCCACTGGAAGTCACTTGGCTCAAGCAGAGTTTCTGCACTCGTGCTTCATTGCAGGTTTGGAGGGCTTATTGCAGTCTGTTACTCCACTGCTGGGGTGTAACTCACTGGTTTTGGCCCAAGGAGAAAAGGAATAACTGGGTCCAAAATTCTTTAATACTTTTCAAATGCTTAAAGATGGACTTTTCCCCACAGTGGGGAGATGTCAGAACTGTAGAACACTGGTGCTGCAGGTTGCTGTTGCTCTCTCTGATTACTGCTGTCTTACATGTTCTTATAAATAAACAAGGCAGAGTCCTCACCTGCAGAATTTCTTGTCTACCCAGAAACAGAGGTGAGCTGGAGATGTGAGATATGTCCAATGAATGAGTGAGAGGCAGTGTAGCATGTGTATCTTTTTATTTCCCTGTCTGGGTTTTTGTTTCTGATAACCAGGCTGTGGGAAGAATGGAGATGCAGTTTTCTAGAGCTCAGGAAGGAGGTAGTGCTGGAACATTTTTAATGTCACTGGTTCTTTATGAGCTGGATAAATTGCTCTTTCTTATATGAACAGAGAAGGAATTTAATGTTTGCCTGTATCTAAGATCTCACATGGAGGCTGTTTCCAAAGGCACATACCTTTGTTTGTATTGTGTACAGTTTTGTGTAGACCAATATATGTTCGTGTGACATAGGAATATATTTTTTTATTATTATTATTTAAAGTAAATAAGAGTTCCTATGTTCTGATTCTTAAATTTCCTCGATAATAAAGGCCTGATTTCACCTGTATTTAGGACAATACCTTCGTGTACATCCTCAAAACTACATACATGCTCAGATGCATAGTTGGAACTATTTCTCATACTTCATTGCTGCACTGGCCCAAAGCCTGCACTTTTGTGTATGGCACCAGGTCAACTTCTTTGAAAAGATACATGCATTTAAAACATTTTTAGGATAGATAGTGGAATTCACTGCCCATGTCTGGGCACTAACTTAGAATCATAGAATCATAGAAAGGTAGGGGTTGGAAGGGACCTCTGGAGATCATTGAGTCCAACCCCCCTGCCAGAGCAGGGTCACCCAGGGCAGGACACACAGGAACAGAGCCAGGGGGGTCTGGAAAGTCTCCAGAGAAGGAGACTCCACATCTCTGGACAGCCTGGGCCAGGCTCTGTCACTCTCACAGGGAAGTTTTTCCTCATGTCACTTGTAAGAGAAACCTCCAGGACACCTCCCTCAAAATCATGAAAACCACAGACCTGACTGCCCTTTCAATCTGATGTCTCCGAGTTACCCCCTGCCATTCTGGACTTTGCAAAAGCTCTGTGAAAGTGTCTGTCCCCAGCGTCTCCTCAGCTGAAGGTGTGAGCAGGGTAAATGTTAGTACCGTGTTGGAAGGTGGTGAAGATGCTGGAACCACCTCTGCCTGTGCTCAGGAAATGTGCTGTGAGCCCAAGTGTAACAAGAATAGATCACTGTAGTATTTGGCCATGCTGGCAGCAATGAGAAAGTCATTGCTGGTAGCCAGATAATTTAAATCTTTTTATTTAAAGGAGCATGGGGGACCGCAGCAAGCTCCTTATTTACAGAATGAAGCTGAACACAGGAGCCAGCATCACTGTTTGCAAGCCGGAAACTTCCTTCTTGAATAACATCCGATAATTATCCTTGTCTGTAGGACCCCGTCAATCAGCGTAGGCTGAGAACACATCTATTTCAAAACCACTCTTAATAGCAGAGCTGAAGAAGCTTGTGCTGCCTGAACATGCCTCTGCACTGCTCCAGCTCAAGGCAAGTTCTGCATCAGGCACTGCAATCTAGTCTGTCTCTGGGAAAGAGTCTTTATAATTAACCTATTATTGCAAGATTTTTCAATTGATTCCCCGAGGAAGGAGGATCCAGTCAAGACATGAAAAACGTATCAATCTAATATAATAATAGAACAGAGAAGCCCTGTGGTCTAATGATGCATTCGATTTATGAAAAGCTCTTTTCTGTTTATCCCACACAAACACCAACTTGCACTCAAAAAACATTACAGAATTGCTAATCCTCAATACATTTCTCTTGTCAGTGGAATGACAACAATCTGCAATGACCGGCTTTTTTTTTTTTTTTAGTGAAGCAGTTCTTTGGAGCTCTTTTTTTTCATTTCTAGCAACTTTCTTTCATACTGCAAGTGTTATTTCTCTAATATAAAATGTTACAGCGTAATTTTAGGCTGTGCTCTGAATCCTGCTAATCAATGTAATTGCCTTCCTCATTCTTCCCAATCTCCTTTCCCTTTTGCATTAGTCTTAACCACAAGCTATTTTCCCTGAACTGATGTGACTGAGAAGGAATATCTATATAATATCACCAGAAAAATGAAAGAGCTTCCTAGCAGATAATTGCAAAGCAGATAAAGAAGTTTGTGGCTGAAATTTCTCTAATACTCATCTCACTTGGTAACGTTTATCTCCCCAGCCAAGCCTTCCCTGGTACAGCTCTTCTGAATGGATGCCGTGTCATTCATATAGGACATCAAGAAGAAAAACTGCGGCTGCTGCTTTCAATTAGGAAATGCAATAAAAGTTTGGGGAATAATGGAATTAAGTATTAGAAGGGACTTGTTATTAAATGCCTTCTGGCCTTCCAGGTAACGCAGAAATGAATTTATCAGGTGAAAACTCGGCGTGACCTTTCCGGAGTTGTAGCATTTCAGTGCTACTGCTGCGTTTTCTCACGGGACTGATCTTCCAAAAGAAGCTCCACCCTGTCTGAAATTTTGCCCTGCAGTAAAACTTTCAGAAATACCCAACCGACTTTTGAAAATGAGGTGCAGACCTTGTCCTTCTTTGATAGCTCTGAAAGTTGCTGCTTTGCATTGCTGGCTTCTGAAGTTGTTTTTACATATGCCCGTGGCAGGGTTGTTTTAATGTGGATCTGTCATCTCCTTTAATAAACAGCACACGAGGCATTTTTGTGCATAGGCAGGAGAGGCAGGATTCCTCTCTCCAGCTTCCAGAGTTTGGGATGCAGAAGTCTGCTGCTGAGCCTATCATCTGGCAGGAACGAGGCAACCCCAAAAGACAGAAAGTTATTTTCTTACTGCTGACTTTATGATGCGTTTTCCCTCACAGTCAACGATCTCTTCTATTGAATCCAGGCGTCTTCAAAAATGACCATTTAAAAAGAATACTTGTGAAGTACGTGTGACAATTAATCCTTCCTTGTTAACAGCACTGGCATGGATCTCTAACGCAGTGCGTGTCTGTCATATAAAGGGAGAGTTTTATTTAATGTTTTCTTTAAGCGGTTGCAGGGAGGATGCTAATCATGTAGGCTACCTATGAAAAATCAAGAGGAGCTCTTCCCGATGTCACCACAGGGATGCAAGATCAAAACACCGTCACTGGGCTGCCCTAGAAATTCCCTTTTCCAAGAAAGGGAATTATTTCTTTTAATACTTTTGCTCAAAACACTGGGGAATAAAAATGCCAAATTCTACCAGCTGCATGCTGGGCTTTGTAGTGCAATCTTCCCTCTGTTTTGTTTGTTATTTGAGATATAACGTAATTAAAAGCTAAGCATAGGCCTGCTTGAGAGGGCCTGAAACAGCTAAGTTTGCAGTAGTTCATCTCTGTTGTGCTGCACCAGCCAAGCATGTTGAAATCCACACTTAGAAAGGATTCGGTGTCATTCCTTCTGTCTCTGCTGACCACATAATGCCTCCCAGCAAAAGGAATAAATAATTGCCCTCTTTCTCTCTACTTTCCAAATGCGTTCAAGTCCCCTGGATACCTCACGTTACGGTTCCAGGCAAGGGCGACCTGTGAAAGCTTAGCACAGGGTAGGCTAAGTCATGAGCACACATGGACTTGGCAGATGTCTAGGGCAGAAACACAGCACTGATCTTAGCAGTGACGACAGCTTCGTTCATTGATTACATAGAGCAAGAAGAAAATAAATGAGGCTTTCAGAACATGGACTTAGGTTTTATGAAATATAATTAAGGGCCGCTTGTCGCAATCAATACGTTCCTGTGGTGTTTATTGCATATGCAAAACCCTCTCTCTGAGACAGGGTAGTCAATAGCTTTTCACAGAGTGTCTTTTTTCAGAGTAGGGTTGCAAAATGGGTAGGCAAAATGTGTATCTTTTCCAAGAATAGCATGATGCACTCTTTGTAGTTAATAGAAGTTGGATATTTTAATCCTTATGCAAATAGGAAAGAAAAAATTGTTTCATGACATTGTCCCCTCTGAATGGCTTGATGACACAAGTAATCAGATTGCACCCCAGACTCTACAGAAAGAGTGTGATGTCAGCCCTCCTTGCGTTGCAAAGAAATTCTGATTTTTCAAGAGCTTCCTGATGGCAGTGTGACTGATACCATTTTAATTTACAGCATATTGTTCATTTCACTCTTTCATCAAACTTCAGAAATCTTGCAAACTTTCTTGGACACGCATTATTCTGTAATTTTATGGGAGAGGTGCAAGGCTTTTCACCCTTCGGTTCTTGCTTCACAAATCGGAAGTGTTGATGGAAGCTTGTGAAATAATGTGACTACTGCATCTAACCTCCTGTGCTAACACCAGCTTACACATCCCTCCTCTCGCATCGTAGCGTAACTGTGTGTCTATCTGGCACGTTTCTCTCTGACTGAGTTACCTTTGCTATAAATAGAATATAGTATAATCACTTTTATGTTGCTTGTCTTGGTTTTTTCCAAATGGGGACATCCAGAAATTGAGAAACATAGACGTATTTTAGCTTTTGTCCTGTCTCTTGAGATCATAGTAGCTCCACTGGAAGGTGGGAGAAGAGGGACAAAAGTTTGGACTGTGGGAAGGAGTACCTTTCGTAAAAGGAAGAATAAGATTATTCATGTAATGAATATACGTCTGGGGTTGTGGGAACCTTGAGGAGCATCTACACAAGGAGGGAGAGGACTTGTCCTAGGCTAGATTGCCCGATGTCTTCTCCCTGGAAAACCATGTGGGAGTTACAGATAGGAAAAACACATCTGCCCTGTTGAGAGCTGCCCACAATACACCCATCAATAACAGAATAGAAAGAAAAAAAGCAAGATAGTTTCTTGAAACTGAGGCTTTTTAGGCTGTTGAGTAGGGCTCCATGGGAATGGTGATAATAGCATTAATTGACTGCAACTTCACAAAAGACTGGGTGATGACACACTAAAAGCTTTTACTGCCATGATTATATGGCCATAGAGGGAAATTGTCTTGGATATTCCTCTGTTACACCTTACCCGAGTAAGTTCTCCAGGCTCCCTCCCACTTACAAGGTTTCATGGTTTTAAGGACACGGTTGGGGGTTTTTTTCATGGTTTTTAGGACACTCTTCATGTCTCCTCTACATCTGCCAAGTGTGGAGCTGAAGCTCAGACATGTGCTTCATCCTGTTGTGCCTTGAGCAGTTGAGTGTAACTGGGCATCACGCAGCTTTCTGAAGCTCTGGCTGGTGCTTCTCTGGTGTTTCTGACCTCATCCTTGGAAAGTCTCAAAATCCCTGGCAGAAATATATCAGACCATTAGAATTTGCTGATTCCATTTAAAGGCAAGTGTTTCTGAATTGGCTGACAAAGGGGAGTTTAGGCAAACCAGCAAGAGCTCTAATGTGCCAGCACTGGGATTAGCACTTGGAATCTCTGTTCTGAAGTGGAATAGACGGCAAATCCCAAAGACAATGCTGTTGGAAGTGTGTGTATCACCTTGATCCCTTCTACGATACGTATGGTGGCACTGTAGCTTCACTAGCTAGATGGAAGAAAAACAGTCACTTTAATAAATGTATGTTGAAAAAAATCCCCACTTTGCAGGTTCTTTCAGTGATATCTCTGTAAAAATGTAAATGTGTGTGCACATGTAAAATATTATGGAATTGCAGAAGAGGGACCTTATGAGGCTCTTCTAGAAAGAGCTGGGACAGACACGTTGGATATATTGCCAGAAAAATGCAATATTTGTTACAGATTTCCTACCATACAGAAAGTAACGGGCATAACACATCAAAGTGCCAGTGAGTTGGAAGATTCTCGTAAGGAGCTGGCTCAACTGTAGAAATTGTCATTTTACAGAAGGACAGATTTTGAGTTCTTAAGAGTTCGTTCTTCTTTCCTGCTAAGTCATCTCCTAGCGTTGATAGCAAGTTTAGGCTCCCTTTTATTTTTACTGCTCTGAAATAATAGATATTATGTTTGCCTCTGCTATCTTTCCATTGCCAGCACTGAAATTCGTACGTCAAGAAATCCATCGGCTTGCTGCTTTGATTATGCATCCCACTACATCATTCACCCCCCTGTATGACACGCAGTGCATCGTTTCTGTCAGGAAGTCTCTAGATCTGTGTCACAGAGGCACCCCCAGAGCAAACAGCAGCTCCTGCCCAAAATGGGGTTTATTGCAACCAAAGCTGCCCAGCTCTCCTGCTGACCAAATATAAGTTCAGATGTCTGTTGGGAATTGACTGCTACACAGATAATTCCTAAGCCTTAAGGAAAGATGAACCAGAGTGCCCAAGGTACCACTCACCCAAGGTGGGGGGGAGGCTCATTTGATCCACGGAGACTCCCTCAATCCATTCAAGTACCCAAGGGGAGTGTCCAACTGCCAGACCTGCTGCTCTGCCAGGAACCAACTCCTCTGGCTCTTCAGCAGGACCCCAGTTATACCCCAGTCAGGGGTGTGCTGTGGTCATTCCGACTGGTTGAGGGGACCAATCCAGACACAACACAGCCAAGCGCAGACCCTGAGGCACCACTTGAGCACCAGGAGGTGCAGCTTAATGGCTGAGGTGCCCAACTGCTCCAGTACACCCTCTTTGCTTTCTCTTTTTTGTCTTTTTTTGGGGGGGGACGGACTGCACTTGTCATGATCTGCAACACATTGAATTGTATGGTGGGACCAGTTGGCCTCTCTCTTCATGGATATGGTACTGTTTCTGACCACTGCCTTCAAAGAAAAGTCATGAGGAGAGGGTTGATTTCCAAACTGAATAAAACTAAGTCATTCCTTCATTGATTTATAAAGTAAATAGTTGAAGATGAGATGGGGAGAGATCCAATCTTAAATGTCAAGCACACTTGCCTAATTGTGATTTGTGAAGCTGTAGAGAGTTTCCCAGGGGAAGTCGTGGAAGATATGCTACTAGTTACACATAAAGATGCCTTAATTAAACTTGTCTACTTTTATTTTTAGTAATATGCCTGAAACTATTGCTTTTTTTCAGTTGTCATCTCTGAGGAATTTCAACCTACCTTGAGGCATCTCAGATACAGAAAGAATTTGGTGCTCTGGTAGGTTCTGTGTAGCTCATATATTTGAGGAATAGAAGACTGTTGTCAGAGGATGCAGGGAGGCAACCAGGAAAGCTAAGGCCTCCTTGGAGTTAAACCTTGCAAGAGAGGTCAAGGACGACAGAAAGGGCTTCTTCAAATACATTTCAGTTAAAACTAACACTAGAGGCACTGAGGAATGGAGTGGGTGCCCTGGTGACAGAGGATACAAAGAAGGCAGAGTTACTGAATGCCTTCTTTGTCTCTGTCTGTGCTACTGGAAGCTGTCCTCGGGAGCCCCAGAGGAAGTCAGGATAAAGAAGGAGTTTGCCTCAATTGATGATGATTGGGTTAGGGACCAGTTAAGCAGCCTGGACATCCATGGATCCTGGTGGGATGCACCCATGGATGCTGAGGGAGCTGGCGGAGGTCATTGCTGGGCCACTTTCCATCATCTTTGTTAAGTCGTGGGGAACAGGAGCAGCACCTGAGGACTGGAAGAAAGCAAATGTCACTCCAGTCTTCAAAAAGGGTAAGGAGGAGGACCCAGGTAACTATAGACTGGTCAGACTCACCTCCATCCCTGGAGAGGTGATGGAACTACTTATCCTTGGCACTGTCTCTAGGCATATCAAGGATAAGAATATCATTAGGAGCAGTCAATATGGTTTTACCAAGGGGAAGTCACGTTTGACCAATCTGATAGCCTTTTATGAGGACATAGCCAGGTGGATAGATGATGGTAGAGCAGTGGATGTGGCTTATCTTGATTTCAGTAAAGCATTTGACGCTGTCCCCCACCGCATCCTTGCAGCTAAACTGAGCAAGTGTAGTCCTTAACAATCTACGTGGTCTTAATTTTTTCCAAGCATGGTTACAATGATCGACCCTGTTTTTCTGAATTGCAACGAGTCTGACTTCATTGAGTAATTATCTAATCATCAGTGCACATGGCTTTTGTTGGATGCATCAAGTGGGCTTTGAAGCATCGGTATTGATACTGGATTTGTTCAATTTTAGTCACTGTTTACAGTAGGACTAATGACTAGAATTTTTACTGGTTTATGAACTTAAGGAAATTAGGGGATTTAATAAACTTTAATGAAAACAGATTAATTGCCACAATGAAATGAAAAGTATTAATTAGAAAACAGGGTGCAATTTCAGTCAAGTCATATGAGTAGCCTGAATGAGGCAAGTAGCTAGTGTTAAAGCTGAAAGAAATGGCATTAAAACTGATTTGGACAAAGAAAAACGTTGTCCTTTAGAAAGCTGTCTAACGTTGAAAGCAACACTGACAGGTGTGTGCTAGTTTTTCTGTCATTAGGGCGTTTTGAGAATTCAGAGTTTTATACAATCTTTGATTAACGTGACAGTGGAGATAGTTGTGATTTGAATCACCTGAGACCATAGATTTCCTTCAAGTAATTTATCTTTAGATGAGGGATTTTTTAATTAGACAGATTTTTAAATGATTACTGGCTCTAGAAATATTTTTAGAAAAATAATAAAATAATTCGAAGAGAATCTTCTATAGTCATTCATAAACTTTTCCAGTAAGTAATTTTTTTCTGGTTTAAAAAAAAAATGTGCATCTTCTTGTGTAAACATTACCATCTATGACTTTAGAAATTCAATAACGCTGTTGATGCCCACATGTCAGAGAGGCAGTCTGAGTTACCTCTTTTATGTTTTGTCTGGAAATCATATTTGAAATAGTGAACCATATTTTAAAGCTGGAAGAAAAAAAAAATACACTGTATACTTACTGGATTTGAATCTCATTGGAAAAATGTTTTTCATGTGTATTGAAAGAGAAGAATGGGAAAAAAGCCGCATTTAAGATATGAAAAAGCTTCACTCTTCCAAATATTTGACTCGATAAATCCAGAGAATTTTTGAGCAATTACAAGCATCATTAATCTTAGTTAGGAAGCTTGATTTCACTAGAAGTTCTTGGTAAATAGTAGTATTTAAGAATTGTCTCCTGCCTCAAAAGTAAAATACCTTGTGGTTCTCTGTTTTATGCTTTAGTTACATAAATATAGACAATAATCAGAGTAGCAAAGCCTTGTTTAAACTTTTAAAGGTGTGGTTTCCAAATGGACAATATTTGGTGATTTGAAGGGCAGTGTTTTAAATATTAATGTAGACAAAAAGAAGTGATGATTTATGGGTAAACCATTTTTAAATTTAAGTGCTTTAATATTCTGTAAAGTTTCATGCCAGGTCTCCAGTGCTGTGTTTTTACTTACTATAAACCCTAGCTTTACAGTCCTTTATAAATTCATCTTTGATGTACAGTAGGCCTATTGTACTGACTTCTTCCTAAAGTATAGTGTATTATTGCAGAGAATATTACTTTGATCTGCTTGACGGGTTTAGAGTAGGGACACATATGTGGTGTTTGATAAATCACCTGAGGAATAAAGAATGTTGCTGCCTTTTCATAATTATTCACTTTTTCAGAATTAATATATGCCAAATTCTTACAAGAAGAAGATATAATACCTGCACATGGAGAACAGAAACAGAAGTGCTAGCAAAAGAAATAGAAATGTAAGAGTGAAGTGCAGTTAATGTCTTGATTTTGTTCAGTGATGCACCTAAGATTAGTAGGTGCAATGTTCATAAAAGGACCATATTTCCTCATTCTTAAAGGAATTTTTAGTCTTCTGGTAAAAGTTATTCCGGTATAAATGGTAACTAGTTCTACCACTGATCAGTGATAGAACATGTGAGAGCTTATTTCTTCATCTGGGAGACACCATTTCCTGGTGTCCATCACCACTTGGAGGTTTTTAGCAAGAGCACATTTATTTCTCATACTGGCATTTAGAAGTGGAAAACAGAACTCCTCTTTGAAGCAGAAATTAAATACGAATCAACACTCACCTTGGTCTGCTGCTCTCCATGTACCATGTATGGTTAATCTATATCACCGCAAGTTACTGAATTCTATACTCCTCAACCAAATATGGCCATTTGAGGTCATTATCAACCGTTTTTTGTACAAAGTACTCCTCCATAAGGTTTAATGTAAGGCTAGACTTTGGGAAAATATCAGTTTCTACACAAATAGTAATTTGGCTTAAATTTGCCCTAAAGAATGTTCTTGTCTAATAACAGTCTACATTGGAGGGAAGTATGAATACAAACTGGAATTATTTTGTATCTTTCATGAATAACTTAAAAGGTACTTTCAAACGCTTACTTTCTCCTCACAAAATCTCTGTGAGGATTATGGCTCTATGAGAGAAATCAGTTACACTAGTGAACACAAGATGTTTGCTTTTAAAATTCAAGGCAAGTTAAACACCTGAAGTATTTTCCAGAGGATATAATCTAAAGCCTTCACCCATTTTCTGTCAGCTGCCAGTATATTTCTATCTATCCTCTCCATCCCTATTTCTAACATTAATATATTATATTAATAACATTATAATAATATATTAGTAACATCACTATGTTGAATAGGGCAGGACCCAGTACTGACCTTGGAAGGATGCCACTAGCTGTAGGCTTCCAGTGGGGCCTCTGCCCCATTGACCACAAGTCTCTGAGCCCTTTCCTTCATATAGTTCCCAATCTGTCTCGCCACCTGATCGTCCAGTCCACGCTTCCTAAGCTTGGCTGTGAGTATGCCATGGGAGACAGTGTCAAAAGCTTTGCTGAAGTCGAGGTAGACCACATCCACTGCCTTCCCCTCATCTATAACACCCACAACAGTGCCTCCCATATTAGTCTGCCCTTAATCTTTACCCACAAGCATTCAACTTGCTCTTTGTCCACCCCCAGGGAGAGCTCAATTCATTCCAGTTCTCTCTCACACCATCAAGGAAATTCCACCATCTTGCATTGCTGACCCTTTCCATCCATCATTCTTTTCTTATTCACAGGTTTTTAATTGCAGTGGGTAATGTAGCACTCAACAATCAGTTGTTGCAAATACAGAAATATTTACTCACAGTATAAGTAGAAACTGAAAAACTGTCCCTGTTTTGCATCCCTCTCAGACTTCCCCTGCCCATTTCTGGCATTCTGTTATTTCTGCCTGAGCAATGAACAAATCTTCCAAAATTTTTCAACGTACTTGCTTTTATTGTATCTATGTGCTACTGTTTGTTAGAAGACAGTAGATCCTGAACAAAATTGATGTTGAAAAGACTGTTTCTTTCCTCAAAACATACAAAAAATACCCCTTATTGTTAAAGTCGATAATTCAGCTGGTGAAGGATGGACTTGTATATACTGGCAAAATGGTCACACACAGAATGATCTGAAACTGGAGTGTCAGCTTGGAAATTTTTATTCACAACTGTTAGATACTTAAAGCGTAACTTGCAGTCAGAGCCAATAGCCAATGGACAGAAGCTGTCCTTCACCTGGAGGCAGTGTTGAGCAGAAAGGGGGGAAACCTGGTATGAGCAGATCCTTGTTTTCTTTCAAAAATTCAAGGCACAACCTGCTGGATAATGTTTTATGCTTTTTTAATACCTACTTCTAGGTATTTGACTTTTGAGCACTCTGTCTAGGCTACGCAAGTTCTGGCCTCAGCAGCTTGCCAGATGATATTTTACTTCTAGACTTGGCTCTTAGCCAAGCGCTTTGAGTAAACCCCACCAGAAGATGTGACATGTTCCATAAGGCTAGCCCCCATGTTTTGATAAATTTCAAAGACAACCTACCAGCTTCCTGAATTAATACTGGAGCAAGGAGCAGGGGAAGAAGTAAAAGTTGTTTCAACTTGGGCATTTTGTTCTTTTACCACAAAAGTTATTTTCGAAGACTAACTAATGTAAAGATGGGATGTTTCATAGTGAGCAGAACGTTACATGCAATCATGCAAATAATAGGAAAGGCTGAGGGAAATACTGCTCCGATCTGCACAGATACCCAAACAAAATCATCAAATGCTTCAGTGAGTCGTGGGCAACACACTCATGACAGGAAACTCATTGTATGCTGAGAGGTCTTCAAAAGGGAGCAGGCATAGGAAACTCATCTGTAGCAGCTGATTCTAGCCTGGTTCAATCAAACTGTGTACTGATTTGTCACATTAGAGATGATGCAGTAATATCTGCAAGAAGGTATGTGTAATTCTCAACCACTGCACATTAGGCTTAACAAAGCATTTCTAATAAGTTATAGTACTCTGTAGTACACTGGCTCAGGAAGTCTGGAGGAATATGCTGAAGAAGTATTTATCTGTGCTTGCTTTATTTATACTCCCCCCCCTCCCCCCCCCCCCCACCATCCTCTTTTGGCTGCTGTCAGAGAACAGAAGTCTAGAAGGACCTTTGCCCTTTGCTCTGACCCAGTGGGACCATTCTTAGGCTCTTTTGTAGTTTATTTCTGTTTATGGCAATCTCATCGACCTATTGCTGCTACAACTAAACGGGAAGATAAAGAATGTGATCAGCAGGATCCCATACAAGAGTGCCATTAAAATTGTGTCACATGTAAGATTTGAAGGAGTGATAGCTAATGGAGTTTATAGCCGTCTCTTGCCTATGGTACTTAACAGAGCAAGCTATCGAGTGACGAGCAATTAAATTAAACTTTAGTCATGGCTATCGATATATTACTAATGTGGAGAATGAAAAAAAATCAAACTGTACCATATATATATAAACAATCATAACTTTGTTTCCCATTTGAGTTTTGTTAAAAAATAATAACAATCAGAAAACTCTTAAAACAAGGTCCAGATAATGCTACTTAAGAAGCAAGACAGCCAAAGTGTGAAGTGGCAGATGCACATGTTGCACAGATGTTGTGTTGACTGGTTAGTATCCTTATGGAAAGCTTGTGTAATTGGAAGTATTTTTAGTATGTTGAAACTTGGAGAAGTTGGCATCCTCGTTTACAAGTTTCTTTTGAAGAAGCTGTTTATCTTTTATCGTTTGATTCCTGAAGTTTAAGATAATCAGTGTTAGAGAGCCAAAACAGTTTTGGTTTCTGTATTGTATGTAGATCAGATGACTTTAGGTAGTCTTGATATCTGAAACTGTGTGTTGGCACATAAAAAAGGTAATGTTGTACGAAGATAGCTTCCTGAGGGTTTAAAGACTTTTTATTACACGTTTGAAACTTGGTGCAATGACTAGAAGCAGAACAAACTTAGCATATGGTAACAGTAATGTCCCAGAAACAGTAGGTATCGAAATGTGAACCAATAAAATACTTATCTGATAATTTTGTATTTCTTGTAGTTTGCATAATTACTGATCAGATCTTACATACCTGCTGCTCAGCTTTGCCCCATGGTTTAAAACTTTGCTTTTTCCTTTCAGGGAATAGTAGATCATGCAGCATATAGTACCATATCTCTGATATCCTGAGTTATGAGATGATTTCTGGTGGGTTAGCACTGCAGTAATTGGAGAATCACAAATTTATTGCAACCAGTTAATATGTTTAATTTATTAATAAAATTGTTAGCAGTGATCTCATTGCCTGCAGTGGACTGCATTTTTTACATGAATAATCAGGAAATATGGCTTTTTTTCTATTTTCATGATTGTACATTTTAAAACATGAGGTATTATAAAACTTCTAATTAGGTTACAAAGTGTAAAGTTTAAGATAACAGCCCTAGGAATCAAGATAAAGTTAAGAGTTTTTTATTACTTAGATTTGAAGCAGTTTGATAGAGGTTCTTAAGCAGCTTGGCAAGGGTTAGCATAAAATTAGTCTTGTTTTTTTCTTACTGTGTTTATTTTATGACTTTGGAAATAACGGAGTATTTCAGAGAAATATTTTCTGAGATGAGAAGAATTGCAGAATGTTGTAGTTCCCAAGCACAGACCACAGCTAGACCTCCAAAGTAGTTCTAATTTGTGTCACCAGTAGTAATAGATGTCATCTTCTTCCATTCCTGTATAGCGAGGCCACTTCTGTGTGCTTTAAATTCAGACTATGCCTTGTATGCCTCACATGAATTTGTGAATGAGAATCACTTCCATAACCTAAGAGCTAAAGAAATTGCAATAAGGAGGAATGGCATTTCATATCAATCAGACTTATGTCTTCAAAGTGTGGAAAAGGAAAATGAGGAACTAGGAAACAAAGGAAAACCTGTTTTGCTGTAAACATATGTGACCTTTAGTTTCTGTCCTAGAATTACTAGGAAAAAAACCCAAAGTTCCAAACTGATTTTTGCAATCAAAATGTCTATATTGAAGAGATATTCACGCTCAGATTCTGCAAATATAAAACTAAAGTGAAAAGATAAGGTTTATGATCTCTGAGCTACAAAGCTGTGAAAATTTTCATTTTGCAGTAAAGTTTCTGTTCAATAAGCATTTTGACACAGGTAGTTCAAAAAGATTAGCAAACATATGAAATAAGGTAGTTATTAAACTTACAAGGTAAAAAATTCTTAGTATAGTAAAAGTAGACTTCAAATTTTAGATTCAAAGAGTATTTCTTACTCCCTAGGAAGAAATTCCTTTTTCCTGATTATTTTTGATATCTACAAGCACACAAAGTGTGTGTAAAAAGTTGGGGAATTGTATCCCGTAGCCATTTAAACACTGTGCATGATTCAGGACCAATTTCTCTAATATTTTCCTTAATGTTTTCTGTGACTGCTTAAGGTGGTAGGATGTTCATGCATATCAAGATTCCACATAAAACATAGCTGCACAATAATTCACCTAAAACAGTAATCTGCAAATAAGTTTGTGAATTATGGGCACAGTTCCAGATCTTCCTTGCATGGACACTCCAATGAATATTGAATATTTTGTATTGTTAAGGAGTGGAAAAATAAAAATATTTCATCAGAATACTCTCAAGCTCCGTATCACTAGCATTTGTAAGACTTCCTCCTTTCTTAAAGTGGAATGCAGCTGGCATGCTGGAACATAGCTAATTGGAAAATACATCATAGGGACTGTTGTTATTTTCTGGGAAAAAAAAATTATAACAGCAAAATAAAAAAACTTAGGAAAGAAAGAAACAGTGTGTTGATTTTCCTACAAGCTCTCATTAATAGTAGTTTCTCTTTTGGTATTTTTTGAAGTGTTTTACAATAGAATCTCATGGGATAGGACAATTTTTACATGAGTTTTAAGTGCAAGTTAAGAGTTCAGTTCAGCTTTTTTTCCCCTTAGCTTACATTACTTGATTATCTGAACCAATCCTTCTTGTTTCTGCTCTAGGAATTTTATTTCTTCTGTCTCACACTGCCCTTAGTGGAATAGTCTAAAAGACATAAATGTTCTGTCTGGTCTTTTTATTGCATACTCTGCCTAGCAATATTTTAACATAACTTGTGGATATTATTTATATTATCAGTAACTTAAATATTATTGCACTTCCTTATCAAAATAAAATGCTTTTGATAACTAAATGATATGTAAAGTTAATTTAAAACTCTACCATTTCAGAGCATTTAATGTATTAACGAAAATATATGAAATATGCTTTACAGATATAATATTATTATTAAATAGATCCAAATCTCAAATTGTTCTTTAAATTATAGAACATATGCAAGAAATCATCTCACAATTTTGCATAAAAGGATTAGAGAACCAGAAACTGTGTAAGAATTATAGTTTTACCATAAATAACAAAGGTAGCTTGTTGTTGAAATGTAGGCAGGATAAAATTAGTAAAGACAACACAATGGCTCAAAGTCACCCTGAACATAAGTGTGAGAGACCACGTGCTTGGACTTTCTCACACTGTGGACGTTGAATGTGTCATAGTGATGATTTGCTTAGTTATCTGATGAGGAAACGAAAGTTCGAGTGTTAGGTCACCCGATGTATGTCTGAGGGTTCTGCATTCTTTGATCTTGACTAATCTTCTCCTTTGAGTCATCTAGCACTTGTATATGGTCGAGTTTGATGCTGTGGCAAAATTGCCTGTAGACAGCACCAGTTACGGTTTCTTCTCTGTATGGAATATCACCTGCTTGTTAGTGCAGAAAACTTGATTCTTGACAGTAATTATAAACACATGGATTCTGTAATTCTTTTCATTTTAAAGTGAAATAATATGCTTTTTCTTAAAGGGAAGGCTGAGGGATAAAAGGAAAAAGGATAGTTGAATCCAGTAAGGAGTTAATTGAAGTTATAGTCAGTGGGCCGAGAGTGATTCTGATTTCAAACTCCCCTGTCTTCTTTGTGAGAAGGATCCTCACTGTCTTCTGGCATTCCCCCATGAGAAACGTCTCTTTCATGCATTTGAACTTATTTTTAGAAATAAGCAAAGCTAGTATGATCACTCTGTATGTCAGCCTTCTGCAAATAATATGTAATATTTTGTGTTCTCAGCCAAATTAAAAAGAAGTCTCAATGTAAATTAATTTTTTATCCATTTTATGAAAATCAGGACATGGACGATGAGAAACCAAAACAGATGTCGCCACTGAGGGAAAGACGTCCTTCAGTAGCTGGCAGTAGATGCTGTTTGGCCGCTTTTGCAACTTGTATGGACAGTGTGGTCAACTAGGGATAAATATGCTGCTGAATTTTGTGCTTAGTTTTCTTAAGGCCAGCATTTCTCTTTAGTGCTATCCTGTCTCTTAAGCAATGAGGCAGCAGTTTTCAGAGTTTGCTGCTGCTAATCATATTAGTTGCCTTCCTACTTTTTAATTATTTTTTTTCTGGCCAGCTGTGCTGTGCTTTCAGATTCAGATAATGCTGCATCATCTGAGACTGCTGAATAGAATGATGCATCCTGTACATCATGCAGGAGTTTTTGTCAGGAAACAAATATTTCTGTTTTCTCAAAAACTCATTTGCCTGTTCCAGCAGAAATTCTGGAGTATTTTTATATTGTTTGAAGAGTGACGAGAATACTCGTATGAATTAAGTTTCTTTGTATTGGTAGTGAGTTAAAATATAAAAGGGAATAGCCTTCTGTGTGTATAGAACCAAATGGATGCAAAGATGTTTGAGGCCCAGGTTGTTTTATTGGACCAAGTTAAGTGGTGGTTACTAATTCAGATGAAGTTGCATCAGTCTGAGCTGAAGTAATGTCCCTGAGCCATTTACAACCGGTTGTATACAGAGCAAGATGAGCTATAGCCATATGATAGTTTAATAATTGTTATAATGTTTTAAGCTAAAACCAGTCCAGTCTGTGATCAGAATTCTTTATTCATTAGACCTTAGTAAAAGAATGGCATCTGAATCACGTTCTGCTGCACCTTTGTAGGATGGTAAATGTTTCATTGTAAGGTGACATACATTTCCTATTTCTGTAAAGACCTGAAACCTTGAAATGTGAAAGGGTGCTGTATGAGTTAGTTTGATGTCTGTGTGGGTTTTTTTCCAAATACATAATAACATGATGATGTGTGTAAAAAGTTAGCACATTTGAGATGTGTGCATAGAGTTGATGGACAAAAATTGCAATTTGTACAAGTTCGTTTTCTACAGATTGATGTTATCCATTTATAAGTAGACTTACTAGATTTAATCTGCTAAATTGCATAACAAGAAAAATTCTAGTAAAACTGAAATATCGTGATGTCTAACAAATGCTTTCTTTCCCTTGAGGTGGAGAAGTTATTACCCTCTTATTTTTTTCCTTGTGGTTGCCTATAGTTTGATACATTGTGCAGTAAGTTAAAATTAATCTTTGCTCCTCCCTTCCTTGGGAAGTCAAAAAAGTGTTTCCCATCTTTGTTAAAAGTAGATGTAAGGATTTTTGGTTTAGGTTCTTGCTTTACAATTCCCATTGAGCCAAGTCGTCTTCGTTTCTTTGACACATTGAACTGTTAGTTCAGATGAAGACAAGTAGACTGTTTGTATGATTTGGGACAAATAGACTATGCATTATTCTGGTTTGTCTGGTGGTCTGGACATTGCTTTGGTTTCTGTGGAGTCTTGCCTTTAATTCAGTACTTAAAATTTGTGGAATGGCTAAATCTTTTGAAATATAAATGAAAATGATCATCTTCTGATCCTTTTACCATAGAGCTATTCTGTTCATACAGTTTTACATGTAAACTTGTAGCTTAATAGTGTCAAAGAGAATGCCAAAAGTGTAGCTTCTTCAGAATGCCAAAAAACCCCTTAGCTAGAATACCTGAATAATACTTGCATCATTTTCCTGGTAATTTTCCCAGTACTTGGATTCCCACATAGCCACTTGTCAGATGTTTTCCTGAAAATAAAGTGATCTTTGGTTAGTTCAAGGACACTATCAAAATAAGGTCCTTGTCAGTTATCTCCTGCCATCGCCATACCACGTTTCCATTGTTAAGAAGCTTTGTCTCATCATTTGATTTTATTGCCAAAACCATCAGGGCGATACCTTTTTGAAGGGCTATGTGGTACTTTTTGATATTTCCTATGAGCAAATATTTTCATTCCAGTAGAAACCTAGATGTAATTCTTCTATTGAGAAAACTGCTGTAATTTTAAGACTCTTCAAAGCAGAAATCTTACTTTTCAACAAAGCAAAAAAGAGGTGAGGGACTGAAGTAAATGCACACTGTAATAGGAAGCCTTAAGAGAATGAGCCCATTTTGCAGATGTGAATGCAATACACGTGGTTACTCGAAAGGACATGTGCATGTATCTGGATGTGCACACATGCAGAGACATTTCACACAGTGAAAACCTCTCATGACAAATGCTTTGAGTTGTGTGTTAACCTGAAATTTGTAGAAACGCACAATCTAGTTTTATGTTTCAAACCTAAGCAGTTTTTTAAAACATATTTAAATTGCTTTGGACAGTTTCATTCATCCTCCTTCCATTCTGCACAAATTGAATCCACAGTCATACCATGACAATTATGAGATGGCTGATTTTAAACTAAGAATTTTGAATATACTTTGAACTTAACACATCAATTGAGGTTTCCAAAAGTACACAATAGTTCTATGATGTTAATATCCTCACCCTGACCAGCAATATTAATTTCTGGGATTAGGTAGGCTTCCGAGCCTCCTCTGAATCCCAGTAGTTCATTTTTGGTTTATTCCCTGTTTGCAGGGAAGTTCACTTGTCTCAGTAATAATAATTTTCCTTGTCTTGAACATTTGAATGTTGCCCTGGACCTTTGTTGAATGGGACAGAGAATGTTATAGTGTTTCTTTCTGGACAGACATGGTTCAGACTGGAAAGATAATAAAGAATCTAGCTGTAATGTATTTCATTTATTTTATATATATTCATTGCATTGTGTCATCTAACACAAAAGTCAATATAGTAAAATTACAGTGAACTACATTTTAACATAGTGCCATCCTTTGGTGACAAGGCCACAAAGTACATGCAGAGATTCTGTGGCTTAGAAAAGTACAATAAAGTCCATTGCTGTTTGTATTCCCATTTAGATAGTAGAGGTAGCTGTCACACTGAACTTATGTTGCAGAGTGTTTCTGATGAGTGCAGAGGAGATGAAAGAGCAGGACAATACTTCCATTTTTACAGCTAGCTTCACTCTTGAGTTACTGGTTGCTATATCAAACAGTGAAATCATAGATTATGACTCTGATAAGACAGTGATATGAGTCATACACATGATACTAATAACATTTACTGAATCAAATTCAGGTTTGCAGCCATTTCCAATTACTCTGAACTTAGTTCTGCAGATAATTGGCCACCAGTACCTATCTAGAGAGAAGACATTGTAAAACTTTCAGTTGTTTTTACATAGTATGCAGCTACGTTTAATGGGTTTGCTTAATAACCTTGTATATTAGCAATGTTTTATCCTTATTGTGTGTTTCTAGACAATATTTCCAACTGTTTTCATTTCACTGAGACTGTTACCTTCTCTCCAAATTACCTGCGACTCTTTGCACGAATCAAAACTGAAAGTTTCACTGACTCCTCCTGAGCAAAGATTTCAGTTGATTTTTATTTTCTCCATCAAAGCACAGGTGTAATAGTGACTCAGTAGAGTATCCTCAGAAATTAAGAGTGACAACTATTTCCAATTATTGGAAAGTTGCTTAAAATAGAGAATCTATATGATTGAAAAACTGTTAGCTTTACTGAGTAGGGATTCCGCCTACAAGTTTCATGAAACTTCTGTTTTTCTGAAAAACAGTGAGTTAAGACAGTATTTTAAGAAGTCAAGCGTTTTTTCTTCACACAGATACAGGGATGACTAGGTCTGTGCTTGCATAAGTTCACCTGTGTTCTTGCAGTGATGGTATGTATTTTGTGCGTTCCAACTAGAACATGCAATCACATCTCCACAGATTAGCCACTTCTGATTCTTTGCCTTCCAAAACAGGGACAGAAGAGAGCAGGAGAGATTCAGAATAACAAAGAAATTATCTGCCAAACTCTAATTTTTTCAGAGGGAGATGGGCACCTGACTGATCAACATGCTCTTGAAAATCTCCCTCTTTTGGGTAAAATTAATTCTGTCAAAACTTAATTGTGTCTATCAGATTCTTGGTGTTTGTACACAGTAATTTCTCAGTAGACTGGTCTGGGTTGGGTGCCTCATTGGTTCTTTGTCTAAATTTGTCCATGATGAAGCCTACAATAGCAAATGGATTTATGTCAAGGATCAGTATGGTCCAGCTACCAAAATAGTAAAAATCAGAAAGTTAGCTTGGCTAAGTTGCACATCCTGGCTGTTTGAACAAAGCTTCACATATTTCTCAACAAGCTGAACCTCAATTCATTAACAAGTATCTTAGATTCTAATGTGCTGCATTCTGACAAACTGGGAATTTTCCACTAGGTGCTATAAAACTGAAAACTAATTTTAAAATCCCTAAAGCTATAGATTTTTGTACTATATGTTGTAGATACAATTATATATATGCATACATAATAATGATAATCAATCTAAACAGTTAAAGCTTGTTAGTATTTATGTAGTAATTCAAACAGAAAATTGGTCTCTTATGTGAAGGGGGTTTTTGTTCCATTCATTAATTTTGTACTTCTCCCTAACTTTTATTTTGCTGTGGATTAAAAGAAGTTCGTAGCTGTCTCATACCCACTGCATGTACTGCAGGTTTGGTATCTTAAAAAAAGGCTTGAAAGACAAACAGAAAATGCTAAGATACCTCCTCAAAAATTTTTTTAATTAAATATTCTATAACAGTACGCTAAAGGATGAACATTTCAAATGTTCATGAGGCAGCACCTCAGAAATATTTTGAAAGTAAGGACCAGAGATACTGTTCTTATGCTGTGTACATTTCTGTTAACAGCAACACATTTTCTGCTTGGCCACTGCAGTAGCTGACTAATTTTAAAAATTAAAATTATATTTAAGGAAGTATTTGATTCATGTTCAGCAGTATATGTAAATAATACTCAGTAGTATCTGCAGTCTTTTTGCATGATTAACATAATACACCGTCATAATGCCATATTGAGGCATGTAAAGGCCAAAAGTGTTTCTTGTTAAGAAGAAAACTTGTCTTTGTATCTAAGTCCTTTAATTGTCTTTAATGTTGTTATCGAGCCCACGGTTAGATGGATCCAATGAAATCTTAGCGCTGCAGTTAGAAGCTTTGAAAGTGACGGACTGCTGCAGGATGTTTCATAATCATTCTCTGTTGATTTTCCTGTAAAGTGAAATCTCAGCATGGTTTGAGTGCTAGGTGCTTTGAAGCAGCCTCCAAACACTTGAGAGGCTAGGGCAGTTGGAAGACTGCCAGTCTTGATCAGTCAGAAAGGCCTGAAGATGCAGCTCCAATGTGTCATCTACTCCTGAAGTGGGCTTACAAGTCCTGTTTCTGACCTTTCATTCCTGCTCTGATACTACAGTTCTTTTCTTTGTTTTAATTATTTTTAAATGAGTTCGGAGGACACAATTTAGGATGCAATTTTGAGGCACATTAGACTAATCCAAGCTGGACTGCCACGATCTGTTCTTTTCCCTCACTTTACATTAGTACAATGAGCCAGTACAGGAAACAATGGGGGCAGGGAAAAAACCCAAGTATGTTTTTTCTCAGGTTTTAGGGGTTGTTTTGTGGGGTTTTTTCTGGGATTATTTTTTGGGTGCTTCAAGACCCTGAACTGGCTGTTTTACAAAATCATACAAGGCACAAATGAAGAGACACAAATTCAGACTGGCATGGAATTGCCTAATGAGACTGTGCCAAAAAACTTGCTAAAACCAGGGATATTTTATGATGGCCTTGTTACAAAAAACCCTCCAAACATACTCTGAAATTCTTAATTTCCTAGTCTTTACTTCATGTGCCTCTTCATGTGCTTTACTTTACATCTAGTCTTTTATAAGTTACTCTGGACAAATTGAAATGTGGTTTGGTCAAACATTAGGTAAGATAAAAGTTACTTGGCTTGCTACAGGTGAGATGTAACAACCTAAAAAAATAATAATTAAATAAAGCAGTAAGGCAGGAAAGATATTTTCTCCAAACATCTGGAAGCTTTAAAACCTGAGGCACTCAAGATCCCAGGACACATCTCTGCGAGGAATCATGTGCCAGCAGTTGGACCTCTCTCACTGGAGACTCCTGTACTGTGGATTTTTCTGCTTGTGGCATATGGCCTGACTCAGCCTGACTTAACGTTACTAGAAATAACGTAGAAGGAAGTTTGTTTAGTTGGGAAATACTTGTACATGACATCTTCTAATCTGCTGTGGTTTTAGTTATTTTAATTGCCATTAAGATGCTCAGAACAGATAAAGGCTTTAATATATATTAATGAAAAGGTTGTAGCATTTGATTTTGGGGATAGTTCATTTAACCATATGCTTATTCAGTTAAGGGGCTGCAGGTAGATTCTGTCCCATGAAAGTAAAGTACCAATTTACTTCATTGTGTTACAATAATTACTGTCTTCATTGTTCTACATTCATTCATCCTCTACTAGAAAATGTTGACTAAATTTGCTTTCTGAGACTTTTGAATTCTCATTTGAATCCCTGCCAGTGTATTTTGCATTTGCTTCTGTATCTTTTCACTTATTTTACAGAACACTGAGTATTAGTCAATGGGACAATATTCTAATTTATTCCAATGGGAGTAAATAACTTTGTTAAATTACTCATCTCCAGATGTCATAACAGTGAATTATTTGATTTTTCTGTATTTAATATTACTAAATTATTTAAACACTTGCAGCAAAGATTTGTTCAGTGAACTCTTATTTTAAACATACTCATCACATGAGAAAGTTTTTTGACCTGTGATTGAACAACTGTTCAAGAAAACATCAATGTGTGGTACAGAGGATTTTTTTGTACCTAAAACCGGTATTGTAATAGGTGCCACCCAGTAGCTCTGTGATTTTCCGGGCCTAATCAGTGGTGTAACACTTAAAATAATTCCACCTCAGGCTGTTAAGTGCCAGTACCAATGGCAGTCTTATTTATACAGCCATACTGGATCCAAATTAGGTAATTGGTCTGTCTCTAGTGTTTGAGAGCAAGCTTTCTGTTGTGAAGCCACAGCCTTAATGACTTAAAATTGTAAGTCCCTGAACCCTTTTTATTGTGGTTTGGTTTTGTTTTTTTCTGACCGTACTGTAGGCACACCAGTGAACGAGAATTAATTCAGCTTCCTGAAATGTTCACCTAGCTTGATGAGACCAAGTTGCTTTGTGTAAGATCAGATCAACACTGAATCACCATTTAGTTCAGTACAACTTTCTGCATGGAAATAACCCAAAACCGAGACTGGTAAAACTTCAGTCTGTTACTGAACTCTTAACAGTGAAATGTTAGGGAATGTCACGCAAAATAAAGCTGAAGTTTCAACTGCTACTTTTTAAAGTGTCCAAGGGAAATATGCAAGCAGACTCCTGTGGAAAAATGTTGGGTTTTGGCTTTAACAACAAAAAAAACCCCAAACAAACAAACAAAAAAAGACTGCAGAAATGAACAAACCCATACATTGTCTAAAGTAAATATATGTATTTGTTTTAATCCAGATTTTTTAATATAAAAGGAAAGATACAAATTTAAAATTCAGAAATTAAATTTTAAAAATAACATTAAAAAGCTAATACTTTTCATTAAAATATTAATGAAAAATTACTGCTGGATAAGGTACTCTGCCAGATTTCAACCTGGTCTTGTTAAATAGAAAACATTGCTTTAGAAGAAAAATAAACTGCAAAGTTTCTTACTGGGCTTTCATAGGGCAGAAAAATAAACATACTGTTTATATTAAGATTTAAAAAAAAATAATTCTGTTTGCTTTAGAAAGGATTAAGCATTTGCATAGACCCATGATACAACTGGAACATTTGGCTCAGCTTTGATTTATGAATATTTGGATCAGTGCTTAACAGAATGTAGCCTCTAACTCTAGTTTTGAAGAGCTGGAAATACATTACACAAGGAAGCTGAGTTTGTATTGGTCATTGCTGTCACATCTTTCACATAATTCCTGCAGTACTGTGAAAACTGCAGTTGAATTCCCATCAGGAGTATTTCTGTGGGTCTGGGAACTCATATACAACATTACACTTCAAGTTATCATCATTAGTTTTGCAGCAAATTCTGGTTAAAAAGAAAATTCATTAGTGGAAAAAATACATTTGACTTTTATAAGAAATAAACCATTTCAGACTTTTCTGATAATTTTTGTTGCCGCCTTTTGCTTGATTTAATAGTTCTCTTTTTGGAGGACAGCTTTGGATTCATGTTATGTGGAACTCTCTGCGGTTGGACTGATACAGGTAGAAAGAGTCTGTTTAGCTTAAATTGTAGGACTGAAGTTTAATTTAAAATTTAAAAGAGAAAGACTGGAAGACATAATTTAGCAGGCTGATATGCTTGTATGGTGTTTTTCATTATATTTTTTTCATGTGAAATGAATGTGTCAATTTACAAAATAATTTTGATAATGGTTTAAGTCAATCATATAACTCATGAAAAGCAAAATAACACTGTTCTAGTTGAAGTGTTCAGTAGAACAATGTAGCAAACTTCGGTTAACCAGAAAAAAGGTTCTTTAGATAACAATGATATGTCAAATAAATTTTTAAACTATTGTAGACTCCTGATGTACTTAGAGAAAAAGCGAGAAAGAAACTATGCAGTGTTTTCTTTGTAATTACAGTTAAAGCACAGCAAAAAGGAAAAAAAAAAAGGAACATACTCTTTTTATGTAGCTCAGTTTGTGCAGTAGGCAAGATTTTTATTTTCATGAAAATATTGTTATTTTTTAGTAAAAGAAAAAACTAGGTCACATGCCACAGTGATGGAGCAGATGTGATTGGCACTTTGGTTCTGTGGTTTCACACTTACGACTCTCTCCATAATTTATGTAATGTGAAGAATGATCTCATGATTGGCTGAAGGGTTTTGATCGGAGTTAAGGAACGACTGTGCAGAAGGCTGGAAATTTTACTTCAGTACTGTCATTATATAACCATAATTAATATGAGAAGCTGGAAAAATTATGCAGATGTGGATGCTTTTTGATCTAGAGCAGTTGTACTTCCAAAGATAACGTTGCTTACAGTTACTCGAATTAAAGAATTATCCTGTGAAGTATCAGAAAAAGTAAATAAAACTGATAGAAATGTTTATGGCTAAATTTGCACGCGGTTACATTTGTTGTTGTTGAAAACGCTTGAGAGATCAAGAAAATGAAAAGTTAACGAAAAAATGCTGCCAGTTGTTGTAAAACACCTCTATTTAGTTTGGAAAGCGTGTTAATTACTGGTCTCAAGTATTAGGTTGTGAGTTTACCTTAATGGTTTTATTGCCTCTCTTTATGGAGTGAAAACTTTGAAGATATGTCTCTTCCATCTAAGTATTTTTACCAGGAGTAGAAAAATGAATAAGAGTTACCTGGTTAAGATTGCAGCAACCTCAGGTGGGACTGCTTGCCAGTTCTGAAAAGCAAATATATTTATTTACCCTTGATTTTATGACGGACTTACCTGTGTGTGTTCTACAGGACTTGCTATTTCCATGCCCTTTCACAGGATAGATATGTCATATGCCCTGTTGACCTCAGGGGATTAAGCTAGTAAAGTTACCTATCTCAACACATGAAAAGGAGGAATTTGCCGCAGTTCCCTAGCTACTAGTGCAGCTTTCAGCACCTTTTCTATGGTGTCTAGTATTGATAGGATATATAACTGAATGGATGAGAAAATGCACTGAAGTGATCCAAGAAGTAAACTATCATCTTGACATGTTTTTGTTTGGTTTTTTTTTAGCTATTGAAAACCTTTCCATATTTCAGCTCTTTCTGACAGTGAAACTGTAGATTTCCTCTGATTTAAGTACCATCTGGTTATGCTCAGAGCTTTAAAGCTATTATCTCAGCATAAAATTTCAGCATCCTATACTTTTTTCTTCGCCAAACTATCCATTTTTAAGCCGCAAATATTTTTCCAGTCCTTTCAGATTTTATCTAGAAGTATATTTTAACAGTATTTAAATAGTTCTTAAACAATAACAATTTATCTTGATAGATGACATGCTGTGTTTTTTCATTTTATTTTAATTAGCCATTGTGGAACCAAATTCCCTTTTGTTTTATTCCTTTGAATACTGTTTAATTATAGTTATCATGCCAAATATCTTAAAGGTTATTTTACCAATACAGTTTCATTTAACATAAGCCATGTGGAATCAATAGTCCTGTTTCCTAAAGTGAATGCTTGGAAAATCTTACATTCATATGTTAAGAGTACACATCCTTTCCTCATTAGTTGGAAAGTACAGGGATTTTGGCACAGGTTCTGTGTGGAAGCATTGTGCAGCTTTTATATGGATTTTGTTTTTAGCCTTTGATGACACTGTTTAGAATAGGAAGTATCTAATAAGTAAAGCATTTTGTCTAATGTGCTGCCAGTGTGTTTAATATATGCCTGGAGGTCTGAAACATTATCTTCTCCACTACAGTAATATGCATTTAATTCTCTGAAAGCAGAAGGTCGAACTTTTAAAAGGGACTCAAAGTACATTTTAAACTAAAATAATTTAAAACACATGGGATAGGGGACCAGAGTAATGTACGGTTGGTTTTTATGGTTTAATCATGATCATGTTAATGCACACCAGTAGCTAATTAAAGAAAACTTTTATTGTTCATTTTAAATGGGTTATGTAAAGAGTAAGGGAACTGATATAATACAGCACAATGGTAAATGTTACCATTACATTTTCTAACTGCAAGCTAGTATTGTTTTTCTTGACATTTTTAAAGTATTGAGCTATTTATTACATGATAAAGCAAAGAATCTTTTTAGAGTTGTTACACTGAGAGGCATTCCCTCTCATCTCCTTATCCCATCAGATGAATACCTAAATAATTATCACGTTTAATTTCTAGGTATATTTTTAGGTTAACTGTGAAACTTGGTTGGAAGGCTTGATGCTTACTGAGTTGAAATTGATGCAAGAAGTTCCAGTGGTCCTTCTGCACCTTTATTTTGCACTCCCTTGTGTTTTATAAAGCTGTCTTGCAAATCATTGCTCACTTGTTCCAACCTTTATAATATATGTGCTAAGGGGATACATAAGTCCAGGACTCATTGTGGAACTGGGTGGCATGGAAAACCACAATAGGATATGCTGTCTTTCAGCCTTTCAGGCACTGGTTCATATTCCGTACCGAGCAGAAGTTACCACCTGACTGCTGTTTGATGACTTGTGTGAATTGATTTGGGGTCTCAGTAAAGTTTCTGTAGTCAAACGTCTGCGTAACAGAAAACTCAGCAGTTGGGACCATTTCACACCCTTGCAGTAGTCTTCACAGAGAGACTGTAGTCTGGATGAGGATGGATGCAGAGTTACTTTCTTACCTTCCTTGTGATGCTTTACACAGGCCAGCACATTTAATAAATTCTTAATTATAAAAAGTGGCGGAAGAAAAGAACTAGGCTTCAAAGTTAAATCTATTCAGATGTGAGAAGAGAAGATACATTCAGTAACCAGAAGTACTGTGCTGTCTCCTTGCACTCAGTCATATTTCTCACTGGAAGATTATCATAGTGGATGACATATTTTCTATCCGTCTAGCCAAGCATAACCTAAATGTCAGGTAGCTGTAGCAGTTTCTGCTGCATGGAGGAGAACAAGAGGTTACCATGTAGTACCCATAAAAGCATCATTCACTATAGAACCATGCTTTCTAAAAAGATTTTTCATCAGACTGAACCGATGGCCATGGAGCAATTAAGAATTGCTGGGTTTAGTAGCATGTACCCTCTGCTTTGTTTCAGGCAGTGTTTCAATGAAATGATACTGCAAGATTGTTTCATAGCTGCATCCTTTCTGTCTTCTGCTTGCCCTCAATACATCAGTGATAAAGCCATCTATACCATTTTGGAAAGTGCTGTCAGTGCAGGATGTGGACAAAGCGCTTTACAGATTACAAGACAGAGATTGAGGTGTAAATAGCCTGACTGCTTGGCTGTCAGGATGAATCAGGATTGCTGGGCTCACAATGGCCTGTAATTATTGCTACAGAGGCTGCATTAAAAGCAGTATCGCATTTAGAGGTCAGTGATGTGAGTCTGCCATAGAAATCAGCCACAAGGAGTTTGATTAGTTATTTGAAAAATACATACAGGAGTGAATCTGAAAAGATTGTAACCAGAGCTGGCAAAAGCCTTTTCAAAGAAAATCTCAGCTAGTCACTGGTTCTGGTTTAGGACTTCCTCTGTAATACTTTTTCTAGTATGTTCATTCCTTTAAAGAAAAGGAGAGGAGGCTGCTCCCTTTGCTTCATAAAGCACAATATAAAGGAACCTTTAAAAAAACCTTGCTTTTCTTCAACTCTCTCAAAACTCCATTTCTGCAGTATATGTAGAATCTGCTAATATTGCTGCATAAAGACCAAAGTTTGAAGAAATTCAGTAATTCACTGCCCTTCATTCCTATAGTTAAGTTGCTGATAAGTGTTTGTAATTCATTATTGTATTTTTCAAGAGGAAGTTAGGGACTTGCCCTAGAGTTTTATTTCCCTTTTCAAAGATTCACCAGGGTGGAGAAGGTAAAAAGAAACCGTTGAAGATCCTGGAACAAAGAAATTAAATCACTGAGTCATGGCATAGTGGCAGCCAGAAAAAAAAAAACCCTCAACAAAATAGTGGGCATCATCAGGATGGAGATTGAGAACAAGATGGAAGGCATCATTTCACTGCTTTATAAAACCCACTTCTTGACTACTATGTAGAGTACTCAAGAAATGTATAGTGCAGGTACAGAGGTAGAGAAGGGAAGCTAAAATGATTAAAGGGGCTGGAGCACCTTCTTTGTGAGAAGCCTAAAAAGGCTCTCCCTGACTGGAGAGAAGGTGAAGGGGCGGGAGGGGCTGTGATAGCAACAATGATAAAGCTGAATGTGGACTTGAATGTTCAAATCACTCACAGCAGATGATTGGGGAAGTGCAATGACACTAGCAGGAGATTGGTTTAAACCAAAGGAAAAAATTGGAGCTTGCTGCCCCAGAAGGTTGTAGAGGCCAGACACTATCATCAGTCAAGAAGAAAGTGGGCATGGCCAAGATTCCAGAAATGGTTACTACAACAAGTACACAGGAGTGTACCACTGGTATCACAGATCCAACAGCTGTGGATGCTTGGGGTGTAGGAGAGGAAAAGATTGCAGGAAGCGGCCAGGGTCCACGATCTCCCAACAGTCTCTCCTAGTGCTGTCAGAAATAGTGTGCTGGGCTGGATGGGTCATGAGTCTGACTGAGTTGAGCATTTCTTGTGTTAGCTCTTGTATGGAGGAGAGCAGAAACACTTCTGGGCAGCACAGTTGGAAGCCTTAGCTAAGCTGTGCAAGCTATACAGAGTGAGCGCGTGACTCTCAACACTATGTGAATCTCAGGAGTTGGCCATACATCATCATCATCATCGTTGTTGAATTTCTGCAGAAGTTTGTTGTTTTGGGGTTTGGGGGTTTTTTTCAAATATTTTAGCATAAGCTCCTCATCTTGTCCTCAAGCTCTTTGCAGGTTTTCTGTTTCTTTCATGAGCAATATTGGAAGTGCTTCCTCCTGAAGCACTTCCTTGTCTTGGATATCTGCCTCTTGACCTGGTACTCTGTGGTTCCTGGACACAGCCTTACAACTTCTTGTTTCATTCTTGCATTTCCTGTGGTAGAAGGAACTTTCTTTTTTTTTTTTTTTTCTGTTTTATCAGTGGTGTGCTTTCTTTTTGAAATACTTCTATATGCCATGATTTCTCATGTGAAACCCTGTGAATGTCACAGTCAAGACCATAAGCTTGGTAAGCTAAGAACTCATACGCCCTCAGAGAGCCAGTATTCAGATAGTGCTAATGTTTCTGTCAACTTTGGTGTTTTGTGTAAGGCAGCTGTCTTTTCCACGACTCTCCAGAAAAATATCTTTTCTACAACATAATATAATATTTCAGCTTGCAGTTTCCATTTAGTCTTGTAGTGATTTTGCAGCAGATAAATACTACATTCTGTTTCATCTAATCACAGTAAAGTATTTTAGTGCCCAAGAGGACTTTCTGAACATCAGTGCTCAAAACCAATTCTGATCAGGCTTTTAATTTACAATGCATTATTTCACAAAGATATAGTTTTATGCCATAAATTTCTTGTAGATTCTTTAGAGCTTAAAGAAAGAGTTTATATTTTTAAGGGCAAAAAAATAATAATTATTTAAGCCTAGAAATCATTACTACTATTTTTTTCTTCACATGTTCTTTTGGCACTTCATCTGTTGTGAGTCACTATTTCATTGGAACGGACACCTGCTGTGTTTTCATGAGTGATTACTGTGTTAAAGTTAACTTGGCAGATATTTTTTTATAATTCTCTTTTTTGACATCACGTTTATGTAGGGATTGTTTGCTGCCACTGACATGGAAATAGTTGGGATATGGATATCATAAGTTAATATAATACTTTCCTTTACAGTTTTCCAAACAGGAGCAGAAAAAAATGGATGTGCCTGATGGAGGAACAGTTGAGACTTCTTCCCGTTATAGTGGGGCACAGGACAGTGGAATTGGCAGTGACAGTGTTAAGATCAGAATCGTTCAGATTGAGCAGCATAGTGGTACCAGCCAGCACCTCATTGCCCGTCCTTCCCGCCACTCTTCCATTGTGAAGAATCTCAATTTCATTCCCTTTGACATTTTTGTTACGGCAAGTCGAATCTCCTTAATGACTTACTCGTGCACTGCGTTACCTAAATCAAAATCAGCACAAGAACAGAAAGATACTGAGAAGACAAGCAAAAGCTCCTTGAACCTTCCAGAAGCGGGCTCAGGTGGCAGCTGCGATACCAAGAAGCCCAGTCAGCCATGCGTTTCCTCCGTCACAGCAGACGATCTTTTGAACAGTAACGTTCCTCTCTCTACTGGGAGAAAAACAGGTCTTTCGTCACTGGAAAGTCTGCATGCTTCCACGCGATCGTCTGCTCGACAAGCCCTGGGTATAACTATTGTTCGGCAGCCTGGTCGCAGGGGCACTGGAGACATAGAGCTACAGCCATTTCTCTTCCTCGTTGTATCACAGCCGTCTGTGCTCCTGAGCTGCCACCACAGAAAGCAAAAGGTAGAAGTATCAGTGTTTGATGCTGGCCTTAAAGGAGTAGCCTCAGACTACAAGTGTACAGGTAAGAGCGTTTAACTTTCACTCCTGCTTATAACTGCCAAAATAATGGAATGTCTCAAAGTTGCTAGAGTGGTGGAAGGCAGCTGAGAAACTTTCAGTACATCTTTGAAAATCAATCAATAAATATACGTATTTTTAAGATTATACCCCACAGCTGAATCAAGTCAAGTGTGCAAAATGTATGAAATTAATTAAGATCTAACCTTTTAGCAACCAGTTCTTCCTGTTCCTCAGTAGTACTTTCTCATTACCTGATTTTGATTGCTCTAACTTCTCAAGTTTTCTAAGGAAATAAGAGTTGTAAGACAAGCTGCTATCATAAAAAGCACTTTTCTATAACTGAATATCACAACATTTTCCTATATGAATCTACTCATAAAATTTAAACACAAACATTGTAGAAGCCGCTGGTGTTTTGATGATAAGCTGTAAGAAAACAATAATGATCTTCCAAATGGCATCTAATGATGTTATGTATTTTAAGTTTTCATTCCGTTGAGTAATAGGATTTTGTCACAGTTTCTTTCTCACAATGAATGACATTTTTTTTCCTATTTCATATACAAAGCTTATAGTAAGAAATATCAGAATAACTGCTTAGCAGAAAATATTCTGAAATTTTCTGTCTAACCTGTACTGCTGAAGAGAGAAATCAGATGATTGCAATTCATTTGTCTGATAGCCGGTACTGGCTGTATGAATTTAACGAGATGCATCATTACAGAGTCCTACCCCAAAAATGGGTAAATGAGTATGCAGAGATCTACTAAAATGCAGCCAGGAAAGTATGGGGCTTTAAATTCTTGACTGAATGAGAGCTGTAGGTAAAAAACATTGCTTTTTTTTTTCTTGCCAGAGTTCACAGATCACACTGGTTATGAAAAGTAGTACATGGGTTTTTGTGCAGCTCTACTGGATCGTCACATCTTTTGAAAGCTGGTGTTAAAATAATATGCTTATGCAAAAGACTAAAAGTGCTATTTTAATAGATCTTAATTTGTTTTCAGAAATCTGAATTACAGTGGTACTTTTAAGAGGGATTAAGCAGTGAGGAAATTAGACAGCTGGATTTAGACTAGGAAGAAGTTTCGTTCTCTGCCAGTTTTTTTTGTCATTCTTCCATTTTCATCTTTCTCTACTGTTGCTGTCTTGTCTGGAAAGAAACACGGCTGTGTCATGAATGTAACTTACTGCCGATTTCCATTTATATTTGTTAAATACTATTGTAAAGGTGGTCATTGTAGCAAGCAATTTGAAAAGAATTAACAAATCAATTAACAAAGCAAAGCTTGAAGGAAAATTGGAGTAACTGTAAGTTAAAGATCACAACTTCATTAACTTAGTGTTTTGGAAGGATGCAATAGGACTTCTTCATTTCTCATGTCTGAGGCCTTGTGCAAGTTGCCACCACATTACCAATAAACTGGGAAAAGTTCTTTCCATTCTACTCTTACAATTAACTTCTGAAGTCTTTCACCATCTTCGTGTCTGCAGGAGCAATTCTAGAAAACACAAGCTGTAATAAAGTCTTCCTACAAATTCAGAGTGGGTCAGAGAGCACAGAAGTATGACAAAAGTTTAAATATTAAAGATAGAGGGAACATACAGCCTGAGAGCTCCTTCGTCACCAGCAGTTCAAGTGAGACCCAAAGAGGTGGTCTTGGAGGACCCTACGTGGGTCTATTCCTTTTCTTTGGCTTTTTGCCTTCGTGTCAGGGAAAGGTAAAAGAGTGTGATGGCAGGAGTAAAATATTACACGAAGGCAGAAGTGGCTGCATCTGACTGCCTTTGTGTGCAGTAATAAGTACCTTCCTCGTGTATAAGACAGAATCCTGTGCTTGCTACCAAAGCATTAGGGCTCTTTTCAGAAGCGTTTGAGTAGAACTTTGCCAAAGTTCCAGTGCCTAAAACCACCATCCTAAGTGTATTAATAAGTTAATAAAGCTACTCCACACTTGAAGTCACGCTGATTCACACAGCAAAACATGTAGTATAAAGTTTTCATTGCCTCTGGTTTAGGAAGACCTGCAGTGCTTGTATTTGCATCGGTCAGGATTAATGTTGTTACCACTGTAGTAACACGTTAGTTTTGGAAATCTCTATTTTTCATTTCTAGTGCACATATTTGAGGGGAAAATAGCCATGAACTATGTGTTATAGTATGTGTGTTTATGTATGTATGTATGTGCAAACTATATATATTACGTACCATATAATACACCATCAGAATCTTTTCATGGCATTTTCTGTGCTGCTGCAGTCAATTCCATCAAACATGCCAGTCTTTCCTGAAGTTATGACTAATTGCTGACAGCTTCATCTGAATGAGACGTATCATCCAAATGAAGAACAATATAAAGTATACTTGAAGGAAATGTTAGTTTCTGTCTGTCTCTACAATAGGTATGCACTACATTCCTGTATTCTCTGTCTCTCAAGGATGGGAGGGTGGAAAGAGGGCATAAATGATGTTTAATTTACAGCGAATGTTGCTAAAGAATATTGCCAGTTAGACCCTATAGAAAACTGGTCTTGTGTCTATATGTATGTGTACAACTTTCTCCATTATTTAAGGTAGGATGAAGAAGAACACACAAGCTAAACATAAAAGATTAATTTTAACTTGACTTTAAGAGCTGATGGAGCATATTCCCCTTTGAAAAAAAACCAAACCCACAACATTTAAACAGTGGGACTAGGCAAGCAGGCCTGATAAAACATTGTGTGCATTACATCACATGATTAGATAGGCAACAGCACAGCAGCAGCTCAGAAGGTCAGGCCTCTAACATAGCAAATTTCATCACAACCTGAAAAATTGAGGCTTGTCTGGGCAAAAGGAAAAACACCTTATGTTTGTTATAAGGTTTTATTGGTGCTCTTATAGGGGTGGTTTCTCATTACTTACATTAATATGGTTAAGCTTACATAGTTAAGCTATATATGAAATATCTAGATTAGATCCAAAATATGCTAATAAAAACTGCTGTTCCATGTCATCATTCCATGTGCATATGTATGCACCGTATACGCTGCATAAGACTATTTTAGGAAGATTTTCAAGAATTTGGAAAAACAGCTTTTAATCAACTTTGTTGTACAATTCTGAAAATTTGACTACCATTAGTTCAACAGCAGAAGGTTCAGGTCTGGTGAAAGACTGTGCTATAATTTCTCATGGTTTTTCTAAAAGAAAAAACAATCTGCAGTTCTGAAACAACTCTCAAATGTTGCAAGGTAGAAGCAAATGCAAAATTCTGTTGTGAAATTAGGAAGGTCTTACTTCTTGATGGATGTTAGTTCCAAAAAAACCACCCCAGTTTAGGCTAAAGGAAAGCTGGTAATAGTCTGGATCCAGTTATGTTTTCCATTCTTCACCTTCCATTAGCCTATTTCTAGGAAATATATTGTTCAGCTGTAAGTCAACAAAGAATACTCAAATTTAGAAATGCTTTTAACAGGTAGTTTCATAAGAGTCACTTTTATGAATCTTTGAATAAAATAGGGAAATTATCCTATAAAACTACAGCAGCATGAATTTTAAAAAGAGTAGTAGTTAATCATGGGCTGGTGACAAAATTAAGCTTATTGCCTTAGGTTTTACTGCTTTGAACATATGTAGAAATGAATTTTTTAATACTGTTAGGAGGCCACATATATTTTATTTGGGACAAGGGTTTTGTTCTTATTTTTGAAAGATTTCAAGTTAATAGCGGTTAAAATTCAGGATCTTGCACATTAAGCTATCACTTATTTTTCTGTGAGAGAGTATTGCGCAGTAGCTGAAACATCAGACTTCATCCGAAGAACTAACAGCGTTTTTTGCATATTTTCTGGAATGTGCAAGAAATAAGAACTTAAGAATAAAATAGGAAGAAAGAGGTTCTTTACATTTAAGTATTTTTAGTGTATTAGTTAGTAGCAGCATGTTTTTATCAGGCCAGTGTCTGTCTGTCTATCTGTTATTGCCTGCCTTGGAGCTAAAGACCTGATGGTTGTGCTTTCAGTTTCTTCGGTCCTCTTCAACCAGGTCCACTGGCAAGTCAGTTTGTAAGAGGAGGAGACTTACTAGGCTATTAAAATGTTAGCTCAATTTTATTATGATTGTTCTAAAGTCCTTCATTTGTGTTTTAAATAATGCTTGTAATTGCACAGCTCAATTGCAATTATGCTACTTCCCAGTATAGGAACTTCAAATCAAAGTGAATAAATTAATGGAATAAATATTAATGGCTGAATAAGCACCATTAAAAAGACTAGTTGATCCCTGAGTTTACTTGTAAGATTCTGTATAAATAGCCTGAAAGATACTATAAAACAACTTTTTTTTAATTTTATTCAGTGCTCATCCTACATTTAGCAAAAAGGCATCTGCGAACTGTTAGTTTTTGCAAACAGAGCATTGGCCATTTCCACTTAAAAATGGGTGCAATTGTTTTTAATGTAATCTCATAAGCCACTTTTATAAATATTTTTTTAAAATCTTTATTTGCTTTGTTTCAGGTAATGTAATCCAGATACAATATTGCCTCATTTCCCGAGGATTGTGCTCTGGACATTCTTGAAAAATCTTTTTTCTATTTGTTTGTTTGTTTGTTTACTTTCAAAGAGGAGGTTGTGGGGCTTGGTTGTTTTAAGGGAGAGAAATGCCTCAGTAAATATCTGTTATTCATGGTATTTCGTAACTTCCACCAGTGAAGCATTTGCAAAACAAACAGGCATTCTGAGGTCATCCAGAAGGATTCTTAATATTTTTTTTTTTTTTTTTTTTACACCCACGCCTTTGATGGCAGGGGGTCCATGAGGAGCAGATGCAGTAGCTAAGACCACATGTAACCTCTGATCTGATGGAAAGCCCAGGCTGCATGGCGAGCTGTGCAGGCTGGCTCTGGCAGGAAGCCTGATTCACTGCCTCACTGTCAGCCTGTGCTTCCTACGAGGCAGAGAGGATTTAAAGCTGTTTCCTAGCATAGCGTAGAGGGAGTTCTGCTGGAGTGTCACCTGTTACTCTCTGAATATATTTATTGACCAGTCCATCTGCATCCACCGTGCCCCACCCATAAAAACAAGCTGGCCCAGGAATGTACATTCCTCAGATTACTGTAAGTGCTCATTTTTTAACGTCCTGACACAGCGCTTGTGGGTACACTAGTAGAAATCTTTTCCCACTCCTATGCTTTAAATTCTGGTGGAAACCGTTTTTAAAACAAGGCCAAACATTCCACTTCAGAGTTTAAAATGAAGAGATTGCGGCATCGTGCTAGCTTTTAAAATTGATTGCAGACCAAATTGTGATTCACCCACTGGAAGAAAAGCACGTTCCAGAGCCCATTTGGTCTGGGTAAAGTTCCAGCTGAGTGGGCCAGGGTGCCATCCCGCACACCCTCGGTAGCCCTGTCCCCTGCCTGGCTGCTGCTGGGTTGCTGTGCATCACTGACGCTTCCCGGTAGAGGCTCCCATGGGCTGTGCCCCCTGACCTGCTCTGGCTCTCGGCTGCAAACTGGAACAATGACACGTTTTGGAGAATAAAAACCTTCAAAATTTGAAATTTCTCCTGCCTCCTTCCTGTCCTCTCCCCTCATTCCCCTTTCTCTTCAGAAGTTCGATTTTGGCTCTCTGCTGTTAAGAATAGGGGGATAGAGGTGAAATCAAAAGCTTGCAAATTCAAATCAAGTTTAGGAAGACACTGTGAAGTTTGGAACTGAGGTCTGGACCTTAGCAAGACTAAAAGCGCCTTTGGATGTTTGGGTCAATTCAAAAACAAACAGATTATTTTTTTCTAAATAAAAAAAAAAGGTGGGGAGGAAAATACAGATATATTGAAGGCCTCAGCTTCTCAGTCTTAGAAATTTGAAATTACAGTCTCGGCGGTCGGTCTGTGATAGTTGTCTCACCATTTTTCTTTTGCTGCCACAGACAAGTTTTTCACATGGTGTAAAGGATGTCTTCACTGCTCTTCACTTCTCAAGCCTTTCTTTTCTCTCTCTTGGCTTGCTGTGGAGTAATTCTAGCCTCTCCATTGACTTATATATGTGCCCCTGGGGTTTTCTCTAGCATTTTCTTTATACAAATAACTTGAAATTTAAGTGTTGATTTTTGGGAGAAATTGTAGAAAATGGAAATGGAAATTACCTATTAGAATATATTATTCAGACCAGTTCCCTGCTGACCCATAATTGTTCCCTATTGTATGTTTTATAGTGTTCTGTCAAGTATGTTTTTCAACCTTCTGAACATTTCCATCATTTCCTTGAGGGAGAAGAGTCCTTCAGGAATTCATCACTTTTCAGCCTAAAGGTTCTCTCTTTCATTCAGTTGCTTCTCTGGCAATTCCTATGCCCTTGGCAGAAGGATTGACTGATATTTTTTTTATTCCTTTCCCGATCCTTAATCCTATGAAAATTTATATACCGTTTTCTACAGCAGAAGGTATTTTAATCAAGATACATGTACTTCAGTCTTTTGACTTTGGCTGTAAATTTGTCTTACCCAGATACACTTTATAGCTCGTGTTCGGAACTCCCTTCAAGTTTTTGAGATACACGTCATCATAGTCAGTTTGGAAACCTCTGGATTTTAGCTTTCTTCTCATCATGTAAAAACGTACTTATTGATCCATATGTGGTTCCAAAGTGGCCATGTGCCATGGGGTTGGAAGCACTCTAGTGCACGGGCCCTCGGGATTATTACCTGGGATGCAAAATTGTGTCACTGTAACTATCTTGCTTCCAGAATTAGCTCAGTTTCAGAGTAACACAGTTTCATTTGAACTAAGAAACAGCAAAAAAAAAAGAAAACAAAGCAAAACAAAAAACCACAAAAACCAAACCACTCTTGAAATCACTAAGGCCAGTGCTGGATTAAAAGTGATATATTTTGTTGGATTTGGGCTAATTTTGTGCATTGAGGTTTCTGTGTGTTGTGTTCCTAAGTTCTGGAGTCCTTCTCATTACTCATGTATCCCAGTCCTGCAGTGCCCTGGGTAATGAAGAGGTGGTGATGCTGCACTCCTTGGGGACACGACAGAGCAAAATAATCTCGAGAGCTCTGTTGTTCCTCCTGTTGGGTTGGTTTTCTTGATTCAGTGCTCTGTGCTGCAATTCCCAGTGCCCTGAGGGCAGTGTTTGTATAGCTAATGTGGTGTTGTGTCATGGAAGGATTTTCTGCTATTCAGGGTCTTTTCATCAGAGATATTTTCATCTTTATAAGCAGCTACGACTTTTAAATAATTATTAGGTATTTTATAACATAAACATATCTTAGGATACTAGGAATATCTGTGAAAGTATTCTTTGAAATAAATGACTGAATTTACTGAATTTTCTGAAAAGCTGGGGGTGTTCAAGGTTGCTATATACAGTACAAGAAGATATCTTTAATAAATGAGGCATGGCATATTGCAACATTCTGCCCCGTGTTGGTACATCTAAATGGCTTTAGTAAAGCTTCTGAAGGAGTAATAACTTAGAGATCGATATTATTGATTCAGTGATATTCACTGCACAACGTTTAGTAATTTTTAGAATGCTGTATATGTTCTGAAAAAAATCAGCATATTACTTATTTATGATGAGCTACTAGCAGAAAACAAGATATTATGGTATAGATCCAAGTCAGAGATAACATCCTTGTTTAGAACAGCTACAAAACTATATTTTGGAAAAGATGTGTGCTGTGGTGGTAGATATTTTTAATCATTATTATGTTCAGTATACTAGGCAAACCCCAAACACAGGGAAACAAGATATTCCCTAAAGCAGTTACTATAGAGAAGGGGGTGTGCCACACCATTCTGGTTAGTGTAATTAAAGGAAAGGGATAAGAACCATAAAAATGTAGAAATTCACATGGAAAATATATAAATCTGTTGTATGCAGTGACAGCTCTTAAATAACTGTTGAGAGCTGACTTTATAAATGTACAGCAGGAATAAAGGGACGGAAGGGCTGTAATGTATTTGCCATGCAGTACAAATACTGCTGTAAAGTCAATGCCTGAAAATTGATCAAATAAAAACAGAAGAATGTGCTAACTTTTGATCTTTTCCATATAGATCTAAAGTCATGATCAATTGGTTTCAGTAGGTTCTTTGAAATCACATAAGGGTTCATATGTGCCAAGTTTTATATGAATCACATGATAAGGTCAAGAAATACAAATTCCAAAGCTGACTTTATATACCCAGTCCACACATGACTGTTATACCACGATACCATATGTTGACTATAATAGTGGGTATGAAAATACTGTTCTTGAAAGTAACCCATTCAGTAAAACTCAAGTAAAGCAATGATAGCGGTTTTTCATTGACGGAAAGTAGGGGACAGTAACATGGAGAAAGTCTCCCTAAATTGTTAAGTATGACACAGACATTCAATAGTGAACATAGCAGTCTGGATAATAAAGAATAATTGATTATTTAGAATTTAAGACCTGTAGTGCCTGAACTGAGGACTATTATTATGAAGGTCATGAATTGCTAAAGATTAAAAAGCCTTTTTACACTACTGTTTATGCCATTTGTGATATACAGAAAATGAAGACAAGAATAACTCTTGGAGAAAATTAATTTTAATGTACTATTGTAATATTGTAGACTGATCAAAGGAATACAATTCAAGATTGGTATGCAAGAATAGCTAGTGGTTAGATACTGACTGAAACTCCAAAGGGAGTGATATAACGACATGGTCATTATGCTCTGTTTGTGAGATCTGGTAGTGTTCTGGTGATTTAGCCTTTATCATTTATATTTTTATTATTATTTTCTCTTCCTGGCAATGAAAATGAAAAATGAAATCTAAATGTAGCAGGTTTTGAGTACGGGACTGCTTACGTGTAATAATTAAAGCTAAAATTGTGTGCTGTTTGAAGTCATCTTGTGGTAACTGATGTCTTTTTACTCATATTTTACTTGGTAATTTTTCAGGTTTTGTACATGTTACATAATTTCAGCTCTGCCCTCTTGCCTACATATGCATGCATTGTTACAGATATGCATTTGTCTGTAGGCACACACGCTATGAATAACAGTCAAATTTGGAATATTATTTACTGTGTTACGTTTTAAACTTTTCAGTTTTATTTAACCAATTTTGTATGTAGTGTTTCGTTATGTATCGTACTGCTGGAATATCATTAATGGCTATGTTCATTATCACCTGTAGATCCTGGGAAGACTCTACCAGAAGCTCTGGATTACTGCAGGATTTGGTTGCAGACAGTAGCAGGAGAAGCAGATGTGAAAAGTGGTATTCCACCTACTCTTATCACTGTGCAAATTAAAGACTTCCTTAATGGACCAGGTAAGCATTGCGCTTCAATCTCGATTTCCTAACGTCATCTCTTTGTCGATACGCACACATAGACACACGCATTACATGATTTTGCATTCCTTGGTAATGAATGTGAAATTTTCCTCCAGCAGTTACCCTGAAGTGAAATCAAAGTTTAGGAATAGTCAGTCCTGTACCAGTCATAGGTTTAAAGTCCAACTGTTTATTTTCTTCCCAAGGTAAATTTAGAAATTTTACTCCTCGAGAAGGTTGAGGGTGACAGATTTCCAACGAAATGATATCTACCGGCTTCTAGCCGTAGAACAACTGAAATTTTATTACAGTTATGTTTAAAAAAAGCTGACTTTAAAAATGTTTCTGAAGATTTTTATAAGCCTCCTTCTCTTGGGTTCTTTGGAATCTGGATACACATGGCATTGCAAATTCTTATCATCTAAAGTGTTGATGCTGTAACATTTTTTTTAAAATAGTGGCACCGTTTCTTTAATTAACACAGAATGTAAGTGGTGTAGTGTGAACATTTATTAGCATTTACTTAAAACAATGTGACTTGAAGCTTCACTCCTAGAGTGTCAGAAACTCCTGCAAATTGAAGTGTCATCCGTTGTCTATTTTGTGAATTATGTATTTTTAATGACATTACTATGTAGAATATAACTGAGGTTATATTACAAATTAGAAAATATATTTACATATCTGTGCCACCATAGTTAATTTCACATACGTATTTCTTATAATTTGTTGAATTGTGTGATTTCTTTTTTTTCACCTGCGTATCTTTTTACTCAGCTCACGGAATGAGCTGTTATCAGTCATATGGTGAGCAGTTCTTCAGTGCTGGGTTTTCCTATTCATTCAGTTACCTATTCACACTGTTACAGCACACTATCTAAACCTGGCTCTACAGCAGAATTACTGATTTCCTTTGTGCTGCTTCCTGCTTCAGGATCCGAGCACAACAGAAATACCAGTTTACCTGCACAATCCTCCCATGGGTGAGGGAAACTGTGCCCTCACCATTTCATGAAAGGCAACTGAGGCACAGGGAGACTAAAGGTTTTCTCATTATATTAAGGTTACCAATTTACAACATGTAATTCAGTTTTCCAAAGTACTTAAAAATACAAAAATTTAGTTGTTGGAGACACAGGTCATGTTGTCTTTGGGTAAAACAGTAATCATTTCTGGCATATTAGACCCCAGTATATCAAATTGAATAAGCAGAGAAGGAGACATACATACTTGCTCACTGACGATAAATACTGTGGTCAAGTAACTTGAAAATCCATTTCTTGCATGCAGGCAGGAGTCTCAAGGAAAGAATAAGGTACAGTGTCATTATTGCCCTTTCTTTGGCTTTCTTTGCTGCCTTAAAAGCATTATTTTAAGAGCAGATTTTAAAAGCACTTGACAATGAAGAGCTCTTGTTATATTCATTCCTATTTAGCTTCATTGAACCTTTGGACCTACTGCATGTGCTACTGCCGTTTGAACTAAAGGGTTAATTGATAATAATAGTAGGTTTGCATTCTACTCATGATCATCACAAGAGGGGTAGTGACAACTACTATCAGTGGTCTTTATAGATGGCTGATGAAAGCAGAGGAATATCAAGAGTCAGGATTTTTCAGTTCCACTGGAAAGCCAAAATGAAAATGTATTCTCTCTCGAGGCTACAATCTTTGGTCACTGTTGCCAGATTGATTTTTCTTTTATACTTTTCTTTTTTTCTTCTCCTGTTTTTTTTGTGTCCTGTCTCCCCACATCTGGCAGATTCCCGTATTCCCAGACCCTTCATCTGTGCATTCCTCTTTCCTCAAGGTTCTCACTGTAGTTTCCTGGTGCAGCCTTTATATTTAAGTTATTACATACCTGAAGGTGTTTCTCTGATGCTCTTCTGTCAGGAGGACAGACTTGTAACTAAACTAGCAAACATGGAAGTTGGTACCAGCTTGTAAAGTATACATTCATGAGCAGGCTGTCTGCCCCATTTTCAACCATTCAGTCAGATCCTCACAAAAAAAGCATAAATAAATAAAAATAAATATTAATTAGAAAAGAAATAAAAAATCATAAATAAATGAATCATAAACTTCAGTCTATTTATTCTCACAAAGCATATAAAACTTCAGAGATTTCCTCCAGGATCTCTTTGTAGCCAAAAGGCACTTTTTAAATCATCTTTTTGCTTTGAATCATTACACACGACTCAACAGTAATTACTCTGAATTTTAATGAAGTGTTTTGCCAGTATAATAGAACAAAACAGTTCTGCATTCCTTTGCAGATTTTTCTAACCTCAGCTGTTGCCACTATGAGCTCCTATTCAAATAAACTAACCTTTACCAAGAAGCCTTCCTTGGGGGCTGGAGGTTTCACTGGATGAGTAATGGAAGACACTTTCCGCATGTGATTGTGTCAGAACAGCATATGCAAAGAGTTATGAAAGCTTGACAGCTCCTCAGCAGGCTACTGGAGTATAAGTTCCTAACTCTCCTGGGGGGCAAGTCCTCTAACCACAGCTTCTTCCAGGGTGAGGTATCTTGGCCTTCAGCAGGCCTGGAGAAAGCGTCTACATCACCAGATCCTAACTAAGCTGGCAGTTGCTTGTTGAGGACAAGAACCTCAACAAAACTCCTCAGAGCTCTTGGTCACCAAAGAAACAATACTTGTGATGGGAGACATCACAGTGAATAAATGGAATAAATAAATGCACTGCTGGAGCACAATTACGTTGCAGGCCTCAAAAGCCTACTCTCTTTTGGTGAACGTTTGGCAAATAGTGCCACTACTAACTGGCGTATTTTCTAAGGACCTGCTGTGTGTTTACATATTCATTTATGTATATGTGTTTTATAACTGCAGTAAGTAAATTGTTAAACTACATTGGAGGCACTAGTAGGTGCTGCCTGTTGGGTAGAGCTGGTCTGCTGTTCTGAGAAGTCAGCACATTTTTAATAGCTGTGTCTATACAGTCAAAATCTGGGTGTAGCAGTTGGGATAACGGTACAGTTTTCTGTATAGCTTTTAAGCATTCAAAGTTCAGTGGTTTAACTGTAATGTCATTTTTCTTACAAAATCCATTGTTGATGTTCTGAGGTTAAATTTCAGATAGAGCAATTAAACGTGCCTCTGTTTCGTGATGCAAACTACTATGCAAGCAGTTAAAAGGAAAGATCTGCAAATGGTTCCCACCGTTTGCTGTGTTAGATAAAACCAGTACTCCTTGTAAATAGTTTGTCAGCTGAAGTAGATAAGTAGATACTGTTCCAGAGAAAAATTGTACAGTTTCACCACACAGGAAACCAGGTTGTCGGTCCGTATTAGTGTGGAGATCAAAAAACTACACCAAGTAGCTAAACTTGGAAACCACTAATTAAATGAGAATAACAGGATACATTAATGCACTTCTTGCCACATGAGTTGATTATTTTGTACATTTTTGGCAACTAAAGAAAAATGGTATTTCTTCCAGATTTAAGGTAATAGGATCCTAGGAGAAATAAGCATTCATCATCAGGCCTGTGGGAACAGACCTCAACTTTAACCCCACAGTGTATTAAAGGACTGTTCTTTGTCTTTCTACAGTAACTAATTATTTAAAATTTCTTTAATTCCATCTACAGCAGTTTGAGACCCTCTCTCTTTTATATTTAGTCTCTTACTGGATTGTACATCTAATTCTTATTGAATACATGTATGTGAACTATTTATTGCGTCAGCATTAGGTATTATTCGTTAGGCGAGGAACAAATATGACTGCCTTGTTTTAATAGTTCTTGAAAAATTTATTCTCTTTGTAGTCACTTCTTCAGAATTTTTTTTTAATAACCTGTGCTTTCTTGGTATAAAAGCTGTCTTTTTGATGTATTCTTTCTGCATGTAAATGATGCAAAACATGTTCATAAAGTACAGCTTCATACAAATCGCCTTAAAATACTTATATATGCAACAGATCTTCCCCCGGAAGATGTTAGGATATGTGTGGAGTAACTGCAGTCCTTGATACTTAGCCTTTCAAAGTCATTTCAGTGGAAGAAACTATCCAGGCAAACTAATAAAGCCCGTGCCCCACTGAAAGCTCAAGTGAGAACTGAGGGACCCGGGGGATTGCTCTCTCCTGCCAGTCCCTCCCTGGCGCCGTTTGGACACCGCGAGGAGCACAGCACTCTGTCTAGGCCTATGCATAAAAAGCAACAAAGGAAACTGCACCATGGTCCTCTCTCCAGCTTTTTCCCCCCGCTATTTGCAGAGGCAACAACTGTCTCCATTAGCAAGGTCAGTGATTTGGAGAAACCTGTAAAATAGCAGCTACCAGAAACCCACTAGAATAATATCTCCAGCAGGTGATAGATTAGTTGGAACAAATTGGAACCATTGCACTTCAGCAATCCTGCTTTCTTTCAAGCTGTTTTAAAAATGTCGTCATTTTAACACACAGTATCAGCCCCGGGAACAGTCCACAGCACGTTAATTTGAATCATATGATGTATCACTGCCCTCAGCTGACATGAGCTCCGTTCCATGTGTGAAGCCATAATAAATCCATTCCCAACCGAGGCAAATTCCCTGTGAGAAGGTGAACTAATCCAGGCCTCACACTGGCATGTTAGCCCTCCGTAATTGAAAGCAGGGCCACCTGTTCCCAGCACAGTTAGCCTCGAGAGAGAAAATTAGCATTAGATCAGATACTTAATAGATTGAAAAATCATTCATACTACTTGCAAGTTCAGCTGTGGGCTGCTTAGCATGACATCATATATAAACCTTGGAATGTGCCCACTTGATCCCAGTTTAACAGTTTTGTTAACCATGGCGTTTCTTAACTTCGAAATGAGAATTTTTTGATTTAATGAGAGCTGACATGTGAGAAGGGGAACTAGCCAGGGTGCAGACTTTTCTAATTAACTCTGGGTCATTTGTAAAACTTTCGAGCTTTCTATTAGGGTTTTTTTCCCCTTTGCTTTTTTACAAACAAGATTTTAAAGCATTGACACTGTAGCCACGAAATTATATTTATTTGATTAAGAGGGCAAAGAGTAATATTCCAAACAGGTGTACCAGCCTGTAGGTAGTGCTTTGGTTTTGGCACATCTATTGTCTGTAATATCAGTGTAATAATGCACAAAATTATCAAAGTACGTTTCTAAAAGCAGTGTCTAAAACACTTATTTTAAACTTAGTTTCTTAAATGCCTAAGTACTGAAAATGAAAACTGCACACTGAAGCCACATGGATAAGTCTAAAAGTTCTTGTCATCTTTTCCAGTGTGTTGACATTCTTTTAAAACTTATTTCAAACATTTCCTCAGTTTTCTGAAATCCTTTCTTTTTTTTTCCTTTTTTTTTTCTTTTCACTTATTTCTTAATATAGATGTATTAGCAGCTAAGCAGAAAATAGTGTTAGCATTTAGGGGTTCTTTTCTTTTCCCTTAGCTAGGGTTTTTCTTTCATGGTAGTGCCTCCCAGTGCTCCCATCACAGTATTTGGTCTCGCCACCCAACCCTTGACATGCTTCTGTGGTGTATTTGGTACTTGAAGAGCTGACTAATACCAGTCAACATATTATGAATAGCAGTAACTCTCCATTCTTTATTAATGGTATCTTGGGTCTTCTCGACCTACAACAGTTTATTTTGGTTCAATTTTGGCAATTTAAAAAAAAATAATAGAATGACATCGTTCTGAGCCTTGTCTGAGATCTCAGAACCAGCCACTGGCTAGATAGAGCTGTTGGTGTCTTAATGTCACCTTCACAAAATGTCAATGACGCCGTAGGTCGTGGAAGGTAGGGGTTGTTACTGCTGGGGAACACCCCACGTGGCTCAAGTGGATTAAGTTCCCTGAAGGCTGTAGTTTACCATATTGGCCTTAGAGAGCTGCTTCTGTGGGGCTACAGTATGCAGATGACAGTAGGTAGAAATACTGAGCAGTGACTACCAGCCTCTTCCAGATTAACTGGCATCTGTCTCACAGAAGCGGAATACAAGAGGGACTGCAGATGGCCTCTGAAGTCTTGTCTCAAGTTTCTTCCTTCTTTTCCCATGATCCAAATTGGGAGTGATGAATTAGAGGATAAAACCAATTCATTTGTATTCTTCTTGCTTTTCAGCTTCTTTTGATTTGTCTCTTTTGATGCCTGAAGAGAGACAACTGAGAACAGTACAGCTAGTCTTTTCTTTACATGTCTCTCTCCTTCCTATTTTTACAAATTTCATTTTTGCAAATCATCCATTTCCCTGTTACTGAAGGGCCACCCTGACTCCAGATAGGAATTAGGGTGCAATAGTACCTTTACCTTCCTCGGATTTCCTCTGTTAGACTCCTTACATCAAGACTCATGGCTCCTAGAGAAAGATTATTACTGATGGTAGAATGTTTCATGCCTGTTGTCCGCTCCTCTACTGTTTAGGCCTAGGAAATTCACTACCTTCTAAGAGTTTAGGGAAAACAGTATTTTTCTTCTATAGCAGTACTATTTATTAAAAAGTTTAGTATTTTACAGCCTTCTTGGGGTAGGGGAGAGCGAGACCCATGTCCAACCCGAGGAAGACAGACATGGCCTTTTTTATATTGGCTAGAAGAAATAAAGGATCCACTGCAGAATGAAGGGTATGAGAAGTGAGCAAATACTTGGAAAATGCCACATTTTTCTCTCTTAGAGGTCAACATTTCTCATAATTTGTGAAAAAATCCCAGGCTTATAAATAAAGCTTATAAATAATTTTAATGGCTTTTTTTTTTTCCTGTTTTTTCAGATTAAGAGTATACTGTGGTAGTTTATTAGTCATAGAAATAGAAATAACCTGGTGTACATGAAGTTACAGCATATATTAGAATAAACCCACTGATTCAGTACAATCTGGGATCAACCTAAAGCATCTTGCCAGGAGCTGTTATTTTTGTGTTGCTTATTCATCCGTAGCCCACCAAATAAAAAGTCCTTTTGAGTAGTATCATTATTCCAAGTTCACAGAATAAAATTCTATCTTCAGAGTACAAATATGAATGTTATGGAGAACAAGGGTAAAATAATCATAACCCTGTAAGTAATAAAATGACAAAGAAAGAAATTGTTTCAGACAGAGATTTCAGAGTGCTGCTCATAGGTTTTCTTTTATAGATGTTATGATTTTGTTCAAACAGGCCATACTGAATCCATTGGCTTTTTTGTAATAGATTTCAAAATACATAATAAATGTAAGTAATATGATGACTAATGGGTCAAGTGAAGTTGGAACTTTTTAAATGAGAAAAATAGCTGGAAACAGTTTTCAGGAAACTCTTCCAGTTGATTTTTGGTCTCCCACAAGGTGTACATTAACATAAACTCCATAGAATCGCCTCTGGGACCTGAATTCCCTCTCTGATTTCATTATTGCAACATGATTCTTTTCCTTTCACTGTTAAGTCATCTCCTGGTGTGGTGGGAGCATATAATAAGTGTAATTTATTTATATTTATCTAATCTCCTTTTAACTCAATAGTTATTTCATCATTCTGTTTCCTAGTAGCTGTTCATAAAGTTGTGAAGGGTAACGAGAAACTAATAATTGACGGACATGGATTTGCTGGGTAATCTAAAGAGATGTAGTGAAGAAATTGAGAGAGAGAAAGAACAATTCAAATTCTACACTCATGCTACACTGAAATAATATGCTTTGATATCATCTAGTTCGGTCTGATTTAAATATAACCAGAAATAACTCACTTGAATGCAATCTATTTACAAGCACAGTCATTTCTTTACTATTTATTTGCTGGAAATAGATAACACCTGGCAAAATAAGATATTGCTATTATGTGTTAAATCTAAAGAAAGCCTTGGGGTATAATTGTGGTAGCCAGTCACTAGCAGGCAAAGGAGAGAATTATGCAATTAAGGAGTTAAAGGTGGCTTGGAGCTACCTTTTGCCCTGTCCTGTTTCTGATGTAATTTTGAACAATTCAAAGGGCTGTTTGAATTATCGGAACCAGTGTTTCCCTACCCTTACAGAATCTGCACGGTGTTGTGTGGTTTGCTTCCCGAGGTGTTTAAAATAATCCAAAAATACCGTTACCCTGGGATTTTCACCCTGGAAATTTTACTTGAGCTGCATATAGGTGACCCTTTACATTATAACATCTCTCTTTAGCCCATTTTGAGTGACAGGAGAAGCCGCTGAACATCTATCTTCATTGACTACTATAAATAGCTCTTTGTATTTCATCACTTGTCATTGTTTCTGTCCATCACTTGAATATGTATTTCTTAGGAGGAATGTTAAAGTTTCTTTTACAGTGCTAAGTATAAAGTGTAAAACGGGACAAAGACTGAAAACATGTGGATTGCTCAATTGGAGTTTTAGTTTTTGAATGTTTTACTTGAAATGCCACAGAATCTCCTTCCAGAATCTTTCCCCAGTTGGAAAAATAGCCTGTGTGATTATGAGATAAAGTATTTGCAGGGAAGGTTCCAGAGTTATATTTTCTGCAGTTCTGTTTCTGGCTGCCACCACTTTCTGTTGGGGCTGTTTCTCTGGATAATAGTAACTTAATACAAACGTTTGTCAAGTTATCAGTCATGACAGCGTTTTTCTGTGTGACACATGAGGTTTCCAAACAGAAAATGGAGACGTCATTTGCAGTTCTCTGATGTTCTAGTGTCCATTTTTTTTATCACTCTCTTAGATGAGTGCAGTGTTTGTGAAAACAAGTGACTAACAGCAGTGATAAAGCTCAGGACCGCAGGTGCCATGTGTATTCCAGTGCTGAGCTTCACCAGTGCCCTGGTGCCTCTGACAGTGCCTCTGCCACGGCCTGAGGAAGCCCAAGAGAGAACTGTTCTTCTCATACTCATCTCCCTTTACATCTTGCTCAGTCAGTTTACTCTTTGGCTTTAGCTTGACACCTGTTCTATCAACTTATGCTTAAGCAGTTTGGGACTTGCAGGGTTTTTGTTGTTTTTCCTCTTTTTGGCTATAATACGGTAGAAAAGTGTTGGCAATAAAACGTGCCTTTGACAAAGCAGTTAGATGTGAAAGCTGCTACACCAAGCAATAAGGGTCCTTTCCTCATTTGTTAGTTTACAAACTTAATTATGTAGCAAAGCCAAGAACATCTACTCCATTTTACTCCTTTATCCTTCTACATCACTAATGGAGAAAAGTCAAGAAGGGACTTGTTTTCAAAGTACCTAAATGGTTCAGAAACCCAAATGCTAGTGTGAGTTGGATTTCAAGCTCAGGCCGTTTTAAAAATGCTGCTTATTTGTTTGGTTGGTTTTTTGGGGTGTTTTTTGTTTTCTTTTAAAAAACATTCCATTAGAATAACACTTCTTTCCATGTGAGCATCACAAGTAAATTAATATTGTAATGTCACAAGGGTCTCCACATTCTTTGTAAGTCTCCTTTCTCCATTCAGAGGGAGGAGAGGGCCAATGATATGTGCAAAAAGGCAGGCAAGTCTTGGGGGATTCTTTAGTGCCAAGAAGGGTGGAGAGTTTTTCAGAAGTGTTATGACATTTTTCTTCCCTTCATTTTAATTAAAAATATCAGTACATGAGTATTTTGAAAAACCTTCCAAGTTAATCATGTGTGGTTTTGGATGCCTAAAAATCTTGCTCACTTCTAACGTCCAGCTTCCCAGCTTTGATACCTGACTTTCTGCTAGGCCCACATGATAGCTACTCTTTTGCCACAATTTCGGTGTGGAGGGTTTTAACACAAGAGAAAGTGTTTTCAGAAAACCATTATTGAAAATTCTAAGTTACGATAAAAACAGTTTTTCAGTTAGCTGTGGCTTATGCAGTTCCACAGAGTTTCTGCTAAGATTGTTTGGGGTTTTTGAATTCAGCTGGAACGGACCTTATGTGGCCATTACTAACTTTCTCTTATCTTTGTAGAAAAATTGCTAGTGTATAATTCAGAGACTTACCTATTCAGATACTGAAGCATCCAACTGAAATTTAAATCCCCCAGATATTCTAGAGGCCGGAAAAGTGGTTTTGTCATGTACCTGGGACTCTCTGAAGTCAGCATAAACCTGTGCTTAAGAGCAGCTAGAAAGCTCTGCTCCTGCAGCCCTTTTACTGTTGTTGGAAATACTTGTAATTTACCTAAAGAGTCGGAGGACTAGGAATGTGATCCTGGACCAGTTGAAACTAGGTCCTAATTTTGGTGAAATACTCATTAATCAGTGTAAAACCTTCAACAAACAGTGTTTCCCGTATATATGTATAATGAAACTTGAAACCAAGTAGTGCTGTTTTCTCTGACCATTTAATCTAGTTTGGATATATGCACCCAATTTTAATAATTTTTGGATCTTGAGAGTGGGATGGTGGGAATCAAACAGTGAAGAGAAAAGCAAAGTTTGCCCCCTGCCCAGGGTAGCTGTCTCATTACTGAATGAAAGCTGAATTTGAAATGAAAAATTTTAAAAACAAAATTAAAAGCTGGATTTCTGTAATGAACTGTAATGTACTGATAAAAAGGCAGATAGCAGCACAGAAAGAAATTCCAACCATCATAAAATCCTGCTTCCCATCTGTGAAATAATCTTGGTAATTGCAACTTCTCAGCTACTAAAGTATCACTATTGTCAATGTTGTTCATATTAGCTGTGATTTCTAAAATTTCTATGAGATTTTTAACAGTCTGGGAAGTACCAAAATCATTTACTAAGGAGACAAAGAACGATTTAAAAATATTAGGTTATTCCAGTCTCCCTGGAAAACAAAGAAACGTAAACATAAGTTAGTTTTTGTATTTGCATTTTATTTCACATTTCATCTTGAAAAGGCATTGAAGAAAACTGCATGCTAGCTGTGTAGGAAACAACAGAATATACATATTATTCACTCATTTAAATGTGTTGAAAATGTTCACTGTTGGGTTTGGAGCTTAGTCAAATAGTTCTCCTGGATGTAAAACTCAAGAGAATGTGAAGTGTATTTTCATTCTGACACAAAAGGACTGATGTATTTACCCTCCTACACACTCAAATAAAGTGTGTGTCTTTCAGAGAGCTGTAGTGATCCCTGGGAGGAAACAAGGAAATAAGATCAACATTGTGACTTGTTTCTTCCTTTAAAGCTGTGTATAATGAAGGTTACTTATAGTATTTTTCATGATGTTTTAATTCAGATTTATTCCTAAAATATTGTTTCATTATGTTTTACCATTGATTCATTCCTTTTGATGAAATATGCTAGAAATAATGTTGTCTCCACTAAATGCCTAATTTTTTTATATTGCTTGAATAATTGAACTATAGCTTCTCATATTCCTTTCTTCTCTGTGCTCCTACAGCTGACGTAAATGTGGACATATCAAAACCTTTGAAAGCAAACCTCAGTTTTGTCAAACTTGATCAAATAATCCAGTTTTTGAGGAAAATCAAAGCCACAAATGATGATGAGCCCAGGAAGGAGGCTGCTTTATCAGCTGGCATTATTCCAGAGGAGAACGTCACTTCGATAACCAAAAACCCCAGCACAAAGGATTTGCTACCTGCAGCACGCACCAGTGCTGCGCAGAAGGCTTCAGTACAAGAAAACTTGTGGCAAGCCCTTTCCTGCTTCCAGAAAATCTCCATTCAAACCGTTCAAATGGTTGTTTCAATGGAAACCATCCCACATCCGAGTAAACCTTGTTTGTTAGTCTCTTTATCAAACCTCAGTGGAAGCCTGAATATTAAAAGTGGACATAAAACTGCAGGTAAGAGTTTTTGAAAGTTGGAAGCGCTACTGATTTTTTCAAGTGGTGGTCTAGTAACCATTTGAAGGTGTGGGTCATTGAGGGGAACTCCTCTAGTTAGCATAACAAATCCACAACAGAAGATAGCAAATCCCTGATAGACTCCATTACTTAAGTTTTCCTTTCAGTGAGGCAGCACCAAGAGTACTTAATTTTGTAGTTAATATCCCTTTGCTTGGACTTACTAATATATTGACAGAATCCTGGCTGTTATAGTGGTTACGAGAACCACTCTTTTGGTGTTCTGATAATTGAATGCATACTTTAAATGGCAAAATTTTGACAGTTTTCACTGTATAACTAAATTTTCTCGTTAGGACCTTATATTTCTGGGTGTTTTTTTTCTTTTTTTTTAAAAAAGGCAACAATAATTGTTCAGAGCCCTAACATATGCTGTGATGTAAATATTGGGTCATACCATTATTCTCCTCCAGGCTTGTGAAGTTTAAAGTTTTACATTCTTCCTCTGCACAGCTGAAAGTCACCGAGGGAAAACAGGCACTTCAGCCTCATTACTGCAGACCTGCAGGGAAACTGTACACCTCGGGTACAATTAACGGGATACCAGAGACTCTTTTAAAATGAAAAAAATTTGGGTGTCTTTGTAAATTGTTTTATTAGTCTTTTAATAAAATCAATAAGATCATACATTTGCATGATGTGGAGATAAGCCAGATGTAGGTAGCTGGCAGAATAGCTTGCAAGGTAAAATGGTCTGTGGCTGAAAGGAACAAGTCGCAGGCCAAGTGAGGTGGTGATTTATTTCTTTTTCATCAGAAATATTTCTCCTCAGGCCAGCAAGTTTCAGTGCTTTTTCATTGTTTTAAAAGTTTAAAATGAAAAATGTAAGGTTCATAGGACATGAAAGCCTGTGAAAGTGCTGGAGCCTGAAACTCTTGATTTATCCATAAATAAACAATGGTGCAAGCAGGAGCAGTGCCTGCGTTCCCACGCTTTTCCACTCGGATCGCAACCCTAGCATAGAAAGCACTGCAGCAGAGTAAAAGGCTTTTCTGATCTCCTTTAGGTAGTTGTACTTCTGTTTCTGTGTAATGCTCCTCTTTCCCTCTGTCATTTTTGTGTTACCCATCCCGTGGTACAGGGTGCTGTCTGCAGCAAGCTTTGACATAGCAAAGCTGAGCCTGTCTCTTCGCTGTACTATAAAGCAGTTTGGCAAACTCGGCAGCGTGTATCGCTTACGCTGGAGTTTGCGATCTCCAAGAAGCAGGATGTACCTTGCCTCGCACGATAAGCCTCGGAGAACTTTGCTATGAAGTTCTGTTTTTTTAATTCTTCTGGCAGTCTGGGGAAACCAGTCTTTATTTTTCATGTCGCGAGCTATACATGAATCTTCAGTATGTTTGTAATCTGGCAAGCATTGTTAAGTAAAGCAATACCGATGCTGAGTCTAACTAAAATGGAAAAATAGTTACTCTATATGAAGAATTTTCATAACCAGACAATAAATAGACATTGAGAGACTCTTTTCACACTTTCTAAATTTGCCTTATCTTTGCTTTATAAAATGAAAAATACACGTGCCTGAGGTTTTGCATGCGTTGTGAAAGTGCAAGAAACTGTTTTAAGTTTCAAGTGTGAAAGACAACACTACCACAAAACTGATTTAAACTGCCAAAAGTTCTTTTAATGAATTGTTTGTATTTTTATGTAAAATTATTCATTTGGAATTAAAGTGCTGATAGATACCAAAGTGGAAACTATAACTTCAGGAAAGAAGATAAATTACTCAGTGTAGGGGAAATGGTATTACAAACTTATGTTAAAAATAGTTTAGAAGAATGCAACAGTTACTAAATAGATTTGGTTTATTATTGCAAAGAAATTATGCAAGCAAACTCAATTAAAAAAAGTGTAGTAGCTGTGCCTTGGGAGCAAGTGGTATTTAAATATGTCAGTTCTTCACTACTTTTCTTTTAACAATAGGTTTTATAGATATACCTTTTGAGCTGAACAGGGTTCATGTCAGATTTTTTTTTTTTTTAATAGAATGAAAATAATACACAAATACTTAACTGTGTCTTTGATTTTACAGTCAAATGACTATTGTGACTGTCTGCAGCAGCTGCATTTTACGAATTATTTGCTGAACCAAACTAAGCACAATGACAAAAGTAGTCATCTCAGATGTACTGTTAAAACAGAGAAGAAGAAGGAGCATTGCTTGCCTTTTGTACAGTATGGCCATCTGCTGTACAGATGTTATTATATAGAATGACTTCAGATACAATAATTGTAGAAAATTTTCATTAAAACCTCAACAATTTGCACTTGTTTACTTGAATCTGCATAACTCCCCAGTGAGACAACACAATACACTTGAGGTTTCTTCAGTTCTCACTAGCTTTCTCTTTGATCTTTTTTGATGTGCTGACTTTAATAAACATAGTTAAAAACACCGTTCAAAAACATCATGGAAAAAACTACAAAGGAACAATTATAGCTATAGAAACTACTCTAATCCCTTACTTACGCAAGCTATTTTTAGTGAAATATGGGTTTTTACACATTTTATGTGGCAGTGTTTTATAAACAGTGTAAACGACCCCTTTTCCAGATGAGATTTAATGTAGGAGATGAAGTTAGCTTGTAAGGAATCCTATTTGCTAGGGATTATTTAGCAAAAAAACCTCACAAGAATGTATTTTCAGTACTTTTCCTCCCTTACGGGGAAAAACAAAAGTGCGTGACCTTGTGTAATGCCTTGGTTTTTTTAGCTGAAGTTAAGAAAGCAGCTTGCCATATAACTTTTTTTTTTTTCATTATCAGTTTTTCCTCTATACTTTAATCATGGAAGTTAAAGGCCTTCTGTTTTAATTTCTCTTCTTCATTTCTTAGGAGTATAAAAAGATGCAGCTTCTGAAAAACAAAGGGACTATAATGAGTTGAATTATTTCACTTCTAACAAAGTAAATTTGAAGAGCTGAGCACTCTCACTGCTAGTTGTATCAAATTAAAACGCCTCCATTTCACCTTGCTTACACTGTTACACAACCCTAAACCTTTAGCGTCTGAAGGGACTTCATCCTTTAAACATTTTTCATGTTTTAATACAACAGTTCCTTGTAACAATATGGTTACTATTTCTGCTGGAATACTTACCTTTTCCTCTGTATTATGGTGAAATCCCAAGTATTTCAGTTTTAGTAAAGTAATAGTATTGTAGAAGGGGATGCAGTGGCACAAAGCAAACCTGAACAAAATCCCCATTACAAAAAAAAAGATAGTATTAATTTTACTTTAGAAGAGACTACCAGTATAGTTCTTCTGATACCCTTAAGGACAGGCGTTTAAGTCACATTGATGTTAAATAAAATAATTATCTGTAGTCATTTGATTTTGTAGCTTAAGAGTTGCAAGTTAGAACTTATATCCATTTCATACAAGCAAATAAACTTTTAGCTCATTTTTGGCAGCTCAGCTATCATTATATCTGGCTCAATGACTTTTGTCTTAACGAAGTATGTGGTGTCTTCTAAGAGTGGCTAGAGCTTTCCAGTGCCATGCACCCAGTCAGATTTGAGATTTCTTGGTATCTGTGTATTCTATGCATTCTATTATGTAGCTCACTCCAGAACAGTCACATGCTATTAAAGTTGAAATAATATTTAGTAATATGTGCTAGGAAAGGGACACAGGTCTTTCAGTTAATTTAGGTTTGGTGTTAAATTAGCACTACCTACCTGCCAGAGGAGCAGGTAAATGAGAGAAGTTGAGGATTGTACTCTCCCCAGAGTGAAAGACAGCAAGAAGCCTATAGCTTCTTGGTGGAGTCTTATTTTGCTCTGGCTGGACACAGGAGGGCTGTTCACTTTCTAAACTGAGAGAGTTATGGACATAAAATATTCCAAAAATCATGGGCAGACTTCCCCAGGCCTTTGTCCCATGTGCAGGAATAATTACTTTAGCATATAATATATAAGGGGGGGATGGATGGGCACGTAGTTGAGTGTATGATAATTGCAAGTATTTTTACAAAATCTGAAATTACACACGAGATAATTGCAGAAATATTAAAAATTAAATGCAGCTATTAATTGGTGTAGATCAAATATTGGAGGAAATACTGAAGAGCAAAACCTTCATTCTGGAGTTAACTCTCCTGAGAAGTCTCTGCTACGGCATTTTCATAGCCTTTGGATGCTGCATATATGCAAGTTAGCCTATGGGGAAATAAAACATTAAATTAGATATGACTACCTAAAATAATATGCAGCAGCAACAAGCCATTTACAACACCCAGAAGACCTTTGTTACTTTTAGAAAGAAATATAAAGTCATTTACAACACTCAAACAATAGGAAATTAATTCTTTGTCAGTAAAGCCAGAGGACAAACTAAATATTTAAATGGCCACTGAGAATTGAGGTGGAAGTGCAGCTTGTAGACAGCTATACAAATCACTAACAAACCTTAATGAATATTGGGTGTGGGCATCAGGGTCCTGTCAGATTTGACACCATGTCCCAAGTAGCTTAAACCCAACACTCAAGAAAAGGTGGAGATCTCACCAGGTCTCTAACATCTGGGATTTTATTTGTCATTTTGGCATGCCCTGCAAACGCAAAGGAAAGAGTAAAAGGGGATTATTCTGACAATGAAATGAGTTACTGAATCTTGTGATAATGAAAAGCAGAAGAATTTTAATTCCTTTCTATAGTCCCTGAGGTGGAGGTGCGTTTATAGTTCTGCAGGAGTATAATGTAGGAGGGAAGAACAGATGGCCTACAATCCATGAAACAAGACACCACCTAATCCCAGGACTGAGTACCACTATTAATCCTGGTCAAACTACCCTACTGGTAGTTTGCAGTGGGGTTCAGAATTGCTACTGAGGAACTGGCACAGTAACACAGGGTGGGGGGAAAGTTAGTTGTAGGTTTCGATTGAAGACAGTGTGCACTAATTTTGTAGAATTGCATTTGCAGCTTAAATAATTTGACTCCAAATACAGTTCAGTTCAGAGCAAACATGATTGGTTCTGTCATCTTTTCAGCTTTTATTGTGAAAGTAAACACAAATTTTTTTGAGGTTGGAATTGCTTTTGGAATTCTTCTGTTAAGCTGATCCCGGGGCTGTATGTGGCAGTAGTGGGTGATACAGCATTTTCATGGTATTCTGTTCTATAGATTATTTACATTCATGAGGGAATACAGGTAACAGTGAAAGCTGAATGTTTTCTTTGTACATTTTGTGCTTTCCGTGCAGTTTGTCCGGTGCAGTCTACATTTTGCAGTGTGAGGTACAGAACACAGAGATCAGGCATTATTGCCTGGTCTTAGGGACCAGTTCCTTAAGTTGTTTAAATTGTTGACATCCTGGCAACACGGTTCTTCTTTTTCTATGTCAAGAACAATTTTTATGGGATGAGATCACCAGTGGCCCAAACAAAAGGCGCAGTTCCATAGGAAGTTTAGGTTACTGTGGCCGCACGTTTCCACACTCTGCCTTGTGCTAACTCTGTTACTTGGGCAGCTCTTCAGTGGGTTTCCAGCAAGATTGTCTCCTTCAGCTGGCTCACTGGACGGCTACATATTTATGACCATGTTGGCACAAAAAGAGAATTCAGAGATGTATGTAAAGAAGGGAAGGGTGGAAGGATCGAAGGGAGGAGAAGGTTTGAACACAGGAGCCTGAACCTGGACTGTTCTTAATCCTGGGGAACCACATCCCAAGAGTGCAGGCAAACCTGTTCACTTTGTGAGGCCTGGGTGTATCTCTCCACCTTTTGTGTTCCACAAGCGTAATTCACTGAGTTACAGAGGCTCCAACAGCTCAGATGCTGCCAGGCACTATCTTCAGGATGGTTATTTGTAACAAAAAGTTATCCTCTAGTTCATGGGCTATTGGGCTTATTAAAGCAGTTGAAATCCAGTGAATCAAGCATAGCACAGAGGAGCAAGATGCCAAAGTTCTATTTCTGATTCAGCCCTGTGACAGTTACGTAGGGCTACATTTTGAGTACCATCCACTGTTTTACAATGCTTCACTTAGTGAGCAACCATTCAATGTCTGATTTTTCAGTATCTGCAGCTTTATAATATAATCAGTGACACTTGTAGGTACCAGGTATGTCCTGAAAAAACCCAAAGTTTTCAACCACCTAAAATTAAGATGTGAAAATAGATTTATTTTTTTTTCACCTTTTTTTTAAAGACATCTCCTTGCCCATCTGTAAAGCTGGTGTAAGAATGTTTAGTCACTTTTCTGAAAACTGCTGATACCTAAAAATAAAATGTTTGTGGTACAAGAACCAGGTATGACTTGTCACTATAGCACTCAGTTTTGAAAGTTGGGCCTGTGGGTGCAAAGTGAACACTATTTTTGTTGATATCCGTTACACTTTTTTCTCTACTTAATTAGTGTATGATAAGGCAAAAAGCTTTACAAATATATTCAAAATTATTGTATATCAAAGATCTCCTTGACCAGAAATGAAAATGCCTTTAGATCTGAAATTTAATATGCCCTCCCTTGTCAGGCATCACAAAATACAAAATTGCCAAATCACCAATAGAATTGAGATTTTTCAGCTATTTAGTATGCAGGAGTGTAATGAACATGATGTACCTGCCCAGTTATTCTGTAAGGGAGATGAGCTCATTCAAAATAGATAACCATCTTTGACTTCTCTTCTGATTCATCACTGACCTGAACTCCATTTGAACCTTGTTAGACACAAAACGAGCAGGATTCCTGGCCTGAGCTATAAAATATAATTAAGCTCTTTTGAAATGATGTGTAAAAGAACATAGCTTTACCCCCACTATAACTACTACCACCACCACAGCCAATAAAGTTAAATCAAGCACTGCCCGTAATGGATTAAAATAATAAATGTTCCTGGGTTTTAGTGTTTGAAGTATTTGAAGAAAACAGGCTCCCAGCAGCCAGGGCTGCTGAAGGCATGGGGACATTTATTAGTGACGAATTCAAGGATTAGGCCTGTTTAAGATCATTACTTTCTGTTTACCGTGTGTTACACATCTCATGTTTTTACAGAGCCCACACGTGTCCCCATGTAATGCTGAAAAACTCTCTTTCACTAAAGAATAGTTAATTGGTAATGTGTAAATATTGTTCTCATGGGGAGAATGAGCTATCATAAGATTCAGCTTGACACTAATGAGGAAAGCAGTGCGGTCACTGGATTTTTAACTAAATCTCTCCTGGCAAATTGTCCCTTACTACATCTCACCGTTTGTTTGCTACTGCTGTTTCCAGACTTCAGTAGATTGTCTGACTCTTAAATTAACTGCGGTATTTCCCCTGCAATGACTTTGATGGCTTTGTTACCCTTTCTTCTCAGAAGCTGCTTCGTAGGGAATGCCGGTCAACAGAGCAGTGTAACTGTGGTACAGACTACTCAGTACATGATGTATCTGAAGTTTTCTTAAGAGGAAGAAAGTCATGTAGGTAATCGAAGTGATATGTTTGGTATAACAACGTATTTACGTATTCAAAGCTGTCTTGGGCAACTTTAAACTAGCTACTGAAGTTGCAGATCTGAAGAGTTAATGCTCAAAAGCAAATATCATATTATCACCGTAGTAATGTATGACATTAAAGCAGAAGGTAGTAAGGAAAACCACTCGCCAATTAACCTTCAGCAGCCAGATTGTATCTCTGCCTCGCGGGCGTGGTGGAGGGAGCCAGCCCATGGGAGAGGCTGGGCTTCATCCTTCAGAGTGTGCTGCGGTTCTCTGGGTGGCAACGCTGTCTGCCAGCTGCTGCAGTCGGTACAGGCCCTGTTGCTCACGTGCCTCTTGCCCAGCCCGAACCAGGGTGGCGGGCTCTGTGCTCTGGGATACAGTCTTGCTTCTGAGCCACCCCAAACTCAGAAAAACAATTTTCTTCCTAGTGCTACAGTTTGTAGCAAAGCTACCAGCTTCCAGGAGGCTTCTCAAAAGATAGTTTGACTATAGTCCAGTGCCATTTGCTGTGTTTTTTATAAGACATGCATTTTTCTTTTCTTAAAACTCTTTCTGCATACAAGTTTGCCAATTAAAATCGTGCTCTATGTTGTATTAGGTGACAGTGCAGCGAATCAAAGGGGATTTCTATCTCTTTAAGGAAGGGCAAATACACAGAGTGTAAGAGAAGGAAAAATCTCTTCCTACATTTCTACTTTTTTTCTTTTGGAGTTGATTCAAACATCAGTATTTTAAAATGTTTTTGAAAACAGATGCTCCATAGTTAATGTCAAAACGTTGTCTCTCCCTTTGCCTGCACACCAGGAAAAATAACAGAACTTTTTCTTAACGCCTCTTTTGCCTAAACACTAAGTGTTGGTTACTATAAGGCAAGGGTTGTTCTAATGTATTTGCTGCATCTATTAAACTGGACTAGCTCTTCTATACACAGAGCAGTTTAAAAAACATGGAGCCTCCTGTTATTGGTAAATACTAACGTAGGTATATATAAACCCTACTGTAGTTCTATTTATAACTATGTTAGGGTTCTCTGGGATGGCTTTGTAAATGTTAGCATGTATCAAGTCACTACAGACTTAAAAAGGATGTTAGAATATCAAAGCAAATGCTGTCTCTTAGTCAATTTTCTTCACTGTGCTTTTGTAATGGTCTCCATCTTCAATTTCTGAACAAGTTAATTTCTTGATGTTACCAAGCAACTGCTAGCTTTTGTTCAAACCCTTCTACATTATATCCAACCATATAAAAATACCCAGACGCTCCTTTTGAGCCTGTGTAACCCTTCTGCTGGCATGCGGGAGCCTGGCCTAAGTTGTCGTTGGTTCAGCTAGTGTGGCAGCATATTGCGGTGCTAGCGTGGGTCTGGGTGGAGGGCTGGCAGCTTTTTTAAACACTGTCCAGAGCAAGTGCTTTGTATTTGTTAGTCTCCTGGAGGAGCATTTTAAAAGTCATGAAACTGTTTGTTCCTACGAGTAAATTACTGCACGTACTGAAAAGTGTGTTGGTGTTCATGAGTAACAATCCAAACAGAACAAGTTGACTTCTACATAGCACAACAATCCTTTATGAAGATATATTACTTCTGTGTGGTGCCATTTCAAGTTCACTTCAAATGGAGAGTTTGATTTAATCTGTTTAAATGGAAGTTAGAATTCTGCAATAGAAGTTTATGAGAGATGCATGAAAGGACTGACTGAAAACATTGTGTGGGAGGGGAAAAACAGCGGAGAATTATTTTGCATCTTTACCTTTCTGAAGTGAATACTTTAGTCATAGGAAAGGAACTTCACTAACTGAGCATATACTGTGAATACTAGTACGGCATTTAGCAATCTTAAAATAAGCTCCCTTCGAATACATACTGGTGTTTCTTCACTCCCCTCAGGATGTGAGATAATTTCATTTTGAATGTCATCCTTTTAGGATTTCCATAATCCTGGTACCCTACTGAAGCTTCTCTCAGACCCAGAAATCTTTACTTACTAGGGTTTGTGCATACTTGTTGATCTTCCACTGTTTACTTTAAGCTTTCTTAAGACATCACTTTGTGCAAGTTTGTCTGCTTTCTGCAGTTTAGGGTTGGGTTTTTTTATGAAGAGCAGAGTGTTTTTTACACTAAAAGTCACTTTGTCCCCAGAAGGACATAGAGATACAAGTGCTAGTAAGGGTGAGGTTGTGATTCTTGCCCATAACAGAGCAGTCTGCATTGCAGCAAGATAAAGAAAAATCTCTTGTTGAGACCCTGAGCTTTTCCTAGTATTCAGAGGACATAGGCCATGAATGTGTCTTGTAATATTTTATTTATCTAAAACCTACCAACACTTCTTTAGTCTTAATTGTGTCTCTGTTTCTCATTGTTTACATAGTGTTTGAGAAAGACACTGCTGATTTTTGAACCAGAAGTATTATGTGCTGAATGCTCAGTTCTGTTACTAAGCCACTGGATACTGTGCTTTCTTTGTACTTTGTGGAGCTAAGATGACAACAGGAAAAGTCTGCAAAGCATAATCCTTCCAAGTGGAATCCCAGTGAAAGAAAACATAAATAAAACCACTTGTATTCTGGCATTCCTTTTTCCCTTTTGTTATTTCTGCTACTTGGCACATTTTCCCATAAAAACTATAGAACATCTCTGTATATTGCAGAATTGTGCAACAGTTACCGAGGATTTCTCCTCTTCAAAATCAAAATTCCATTTGGAGTATAAAAAAAATTGAATTTTCAAATATTTTAATGCCTCTTAAAATAACTAGACTGAGCATAGCAGGGTGGGGTGAGCCCTTCCTGTAAAAGCACCTCCTTTTCTTGGTTTAGGACTGTATGAAGCTGCTTCGTTCCATGGTTTACAGAATTAAGTCTGAACCAGTACCAAAACAAGAGGTGTCAGGATGCATTGGTGTTACACTTCTTGATTATCACTGAAGTTCACTGTCAAAAAAAAAACCCAAAACCTAAACAGTTTCTGTTGTATAAACCTATTGCATGGGAGACCAGTTCCAAAGTCCATTGCTTCTCACTCTACCACCAGGTATGTCTGAGAAGGATCTGGCACCATCTTCTCTATGGACTGCAATCAGA
>WTSP01000243.1:0-11154 GCA_025331215.1 Actenoides lindsayi | reverse complement strand
AAAACCAACCTGGATCTGTTCCTGTGTGGCCTGCTCTGGCAGGGGGTTGGACTCAATGATCTCTAGAGTTCCCTTCCAACCTCTACCATTCTATGATTCTACGAAGCTGAGTATCCTCAATTCCTACAACATTTCCATTCCCACTGACAAGAGGCTATGATATGTTTACAATGTAAGAAAAACACATACTTGTATAATCAAGGGCAAATATCTATGAATTGTCATTATATTCTATATGTGTTCTACATGCAAAAAGAATACATAATGTCCTGAAAAACGTGTTTTGTCACCAGAACCTTGCCAGATTACCAAATATGAGTAATTTAAATAATCTGCAAGTTCAACATTATTTTCACTGAGCAAAAATTAATGTTTATTTTGAGTGTGAGATTTTGGAAGTGTCTTAGGCTCCCAGTTTCTTAAGCTTCACTCAAAGAAGAAAGAACTTTCAACAAGTCCAGCTGTATCTCATGTTCTAACATACAATATAAAACAACAATAAAAAATTATTATTTCCATCATCATTGCTGAGCTTAAAATATCAATAAAAACCTGTAGAACTAGAGCATGGAGTCGTAATTTATGCCATCATTGTAAGTAAACAGGAGCTTTTAGTGGAAAAGTGACATAGCAGTGGTTTTACTCAAGTGAAGGAGGACTCCAGTGCAACTGCAGGAACCAGAAATTATTTAGAAAATTTGGAATTTATGATCTGATTGACTTCAATAGAAAGATCACAAGTGAGGAGCTATTCAGGCAGAATTAAATATAAGACTGAGTCAGTTATATTTTGGAAGATAATCCCAAAAGACAAAGCAAAAAATTAAAGGCCAAAATATTAAGGAAGAAAAACAATTAATTCAAAACCAAAATAAAACATGACACTCAGCCCACTTTCTGGATTCTAAGCTACAAGTATATACAGTAATATAAATGAAAAGTGAATGTAGGAGCAATTTTGTCTTGGAGTAATTAATTATGGTGCTATTAGTGTGAACACTCAATGAACAAGAAACTTTCATTATAGCCCACTGCTGCCAGAGCAGCCTGCTATTGATCCATCACTGCCTTCATAATGCAATGATAATAATTATTGTAGAATATCTGCCAACACCTAAAATGATGTATGGCAGTCATACTTTCAAGATCTCAAAGAGCACGTATGCAGTTATTGCTATGTTACTGGTCCCAAAGCACAAAAGGAAGAGGAGAGAGACTAGCTTAGAAGGAGAACTTTAAAATTAATTTTTTGAAGTGTTCAGTGTATTTATGCACAAGGGAGAAAAGAAATCAATAGAATTTTTGAAATGAAACAACAAGACTAAAGAAGATAAAAGTAGCTAATTGAGCTCAAAATTACTTTTGAACGTGACTGCCCAAAAAAAACCTAGGTATGTGCAATAAGGTAGGTAGAGCTCCTGAGACATTCACAGTTTCAGAAGTAGTACAGATTGCTACTTTTGTATTTTTAAAAATGGCAAGTTTTATTCATGTGTCAAAATCGAGAAAATACATATTCTTAATGATAATGGCTCACTCAAACATGGTTAGAGGGGCCTAGGGAAAAACCAAAGATTATAGCAGGTTTTCAAATAGAAGGAGTAGGTATAGGTCACTGAGAACTGGACAGGCAGAAAGGCACTCCACTAACAACCCCACAGGACCAAAGCATCAAACTGTGCTTATGCTACTCAGCAGGATGGATCTTCAGGTTCTGGCTCTGGAACAAAAGACTAAGGGCCTGTCAGTCAGCCTTCACCTCTCTATCCATTAAGGGATGTTTTCAGGTCCATCTGTCTTATGGAAAAACCCTGGATGGCTTGGTTAAGATGTGAAGTCAGAGGACATCCAGAAATGAAAGACATCTATTTCCCACCTGGTTAATTTTCAATTTTCCTTTGCATTTTCTTCCTGTGCAGGCTGCATTGCTCCCTCCAGTCTGTTGACTTCAGGTGATGATTTTCCACAGGGGTCAAATGACTCCCATGAAACATAGTGAGACTTCTTGTCCAAAGAGCACATGCTTTCTGTGTATTGCAGTACTCCTTGTGCAGTCTGAATGATGCATCGAAAACCTCAGCCTCAACAACTTCTCAACACACTGAGATTGAAAATGAAAAACATACACTGAAAGAGAGCGGACATATTGTTGTTACTGACAGTAAAAAGCTATTGGTAATCCATTCATTTTAAGGGTAACCAGTGCAAATACATGTTCATTTTAGCTGTGATCTGGGAAGAAACAAATTCTATAGATAAACCTATAAGCAGATGGACAATATAATTGTTTTAAATGCAAAATTATTTTTGGTGTAACTAATGACATAATTTTGCTGGGCTTATGTTTTGCTGAACTGACTAATTTTAAATTCTTTCAGTGTTTCTCCTTAATAATTCACGTTTCATATCATCTATTCACTCAAGTCTTAGAACTGTTACTTAGCAATCTACTGCCTTTGGTTTTGCTTTCTGTTGTCCTTGCACAGATATGTCAATGGACATCTAGTGAGATATGTCCAGACTAGTACGGTGGCCATTTCATCCATAAATTTTTGACTAAGTATCTAGGCACAGTGTAAACTATTAATTATCATACATGAACTGTCTAAAATATGAAACTGGGTTATTTCTTTATTTCTCTTGATCACTTTCACTCTAGATGTGTGCTTCCAGCAATTACATCACTGATCTTTATCTCCTTTTCTCTTAGAGTGCCAAACAAATTCTCTATTCATCAAATATCTATGGATTAAATGATAAAATAGTGATCATTTTTCATTAGCCAGGTATCAGGTATTTGTTCTTTATTCTCTTTGTTAAAAAATTATTTTGCTTGACTGTCCAATAATCACCAGCTGTTATCTCCCTAGGGTTTCAAGAGAAGGAAAAAAAAATTGATATACATCTTCAGTCTAAATTTAATAGGAATAATTACTTCAATATGGAAATGAAATGTGGTAAGGGTAAAATAAACAAACAAACAAACAAACAAAACAAAACCACCCAGTTAGTTGAAAGTTAATGATAAGATTTATACTTGCATTATATTATTTACAGACAATAATAGGGCTCAGCAGCCATAGGTAAGTTGCTGCCATCAGGGTATCATCTTTCTGCTTTCCATACATCCAGGTCTCCAGGCAGCCCCCAGGCAGCTTGTCTAGGTTGGCTCCCCTGTGCCCTGAAGTCTGTTCCCTGAGCACTCTTGGACTCTGCTTTTATGTTCACTGTCCATTTGAACAGCAAATCTCATTGTAAGGGTGGCCTTGGGGGCTATTCTCAGAGGACAGTCTAGACATACGTTATTGTGTACAGTCCACCTCTTTTGTACACAAGAAAGAAAGACTTCAGTGAATCCTTTTTCCTAATCCCCATGTAGCATCCTGCCAGGGACCGAGTGGGGGAAGGATGGCTGCATACATTTTTATACAGACACTAAGAGCATGCAGTGATTACTCCTGTATTTCCACTATCCCACTTGCTTTTGTACTGTTCACACACTCTATGTTTAGTTGCTCCCACTCACTCAGGATGCAATTTCCTTGACAATCCAGTACTGGGGTTTTTGTTAATTACACTGTTTATTAGAAAATAATGTTAACTTTTCATACAATTGTCCAGTAGCAAACTTTCTTCTTTATTCTTAAGAATCTGTAAAGTATTGTTCAAATTAAGTTATAGCATCTTTAATTATCCTTTTAAAGATTTTTTTTCCAGCTGGAATAGTTTAAGGTCCTTTCATCACTACTTCATATACAATCCTTCAATATACATCAGCATGAAGACAACATGCACTAGACATCCCAAATTTCACTCTGAGAACATATTAGTATGTTCTGCAATGTATCTCTGATTGACTGGCACACATATCTCTGTACTCTCCATTTAAAGAAGTCCTACTTAAGAAACACATTAACTATTCCGCCTGAGCCAAGCCTACAATTATTCTTTTTCCATGAATCCTACTTGAGAAAATACAAAATTACTGAAAAGAAGTGGTATCCCATTGGTAAAACATCATGTTCATACATCCCCAATCAGAGCATAAATAAAAATAAGTAGTCCAAAATCCATGATCAAAGGTGAATGAGTGACTTCCAAAAACAGCTTCATTTTCTGACCCTGCATTCATCAAATTATACTTTAATTAGCCTGGTGACATGGTTGGACTTTTGATTGTGTATTTAAGGACTTTTAACATCTCAAATATAAGACGAGACCCAATATAAAGTAATAAATTACCCCATGATGAAATGTACTTCACATGCACTCCACAAATACTGAAGATACATGGTTTAGAGGTACTAAATAGTAAGTGCTCAGCTTTACTTTCAGATACCTGCTTCAATTTGCAATGTTAGCATCTAGGAAAAAAAAAACAAATTGAAGCTTTATAGAAATTCTAGCTTGAGCAGATATAGTGCTAGGGCAGGACCTACAAAGTTTGAATCTTTATGGATCCATTTGAGACCTCAGGCCTTTAATCTGCCATCTAAATTTGACAACAAATAAATTCCCAAAGCATCTAAGATTTTGCCAATAAAGGTTTTCACTCAGCTCAAGTACTTCTGGAAATGTGTGAATGAGTTGTGATGTTATCAGGCAGATTGACTCTAAAAGTCAGAAGATTCTTGAAACAGGCACCTACCCATCTCTTTACTATGTTCTTAAACTCAGTCCAGAAATTGAGTTTAAACAAGTTTATTGGAATAATCATCACAAAGAGCAGAAACATGGACACAATATCTTTCTTTGTTCAATGCATTACTTCAAAGGTAAAAGACCAGCTTCATTTTTCTTCCACTGACTCTTTTGCGTTTGGGTTTTGAAGTCAGTTATTGTTCTTGAATCCTCAAAATATAGCTATAATATATTTTGAGTTGGGACCTGTTCCTTAGGATCTACCCTATCCAATGTACATTCTGAGAACAACCTCTTAATCTCTCCCATGTTAGGTGTTTCAGTTCATAGAAAATCCTTGACTATTTAGTGCCTTTTACTGGGTCTTCCACATATGTGCCCAGGCACAAGGAACAGTTGTTCTCATGGTTTTTTTGGGCTGCTGAATATTTAATTTTTTATACACATTGACTCAGGAGGAGCAGGAGCAGACTTTATACACCCAATAGTCTCCTTGATACAGTTTCCTTACAGTAAATAACTCCAGTATAGGAAATGTAAGACATAAACTCTTGACTTTGAAATTTGATAATGGATATCTTCTCTTTGATGTTTGGGGAGGTGGTGGGAACCTCCAAGAAAAATATAAAAAATAAATCTCACTGTCTTGACTTGGACAGCTAACTTCAGATTGAGGGTTCACCTGTGAGTCCCCCCCATGCAAAAGGAGACACAGTTCTGCCATCTGGACAACTAGCAGAACTGAAGAGAGATTCATTGTCTTTGGTGCAGAAGGGTTTATATTTCTCTTTGCTGTACTGATCCCATCTGAAATGTCATTGGCACTGACCCTCCTAAGTAGTTTCATTAAAAGCAGAGCTGTACCCAACAACATCAAATGAGGTTAAGGTCCATCATGTCTACAATCATCTTAATACATGAAAGTTATATTTTTATTATGTTCAATAATGTAAACATCACATGAATTTCTAATTTTATAGCAAATTCTTGTTCAAACTATCTTCTGCTGTTTAACTAACTTAAATATGCTTCAGGCTCTCCCATTTAGTTAGTAAGATAAGAATTGCATACTTTCGATTCAACTTGTTTTCACTGTTCATGTAGTCGTATAATGAACCTGTAAGCGTCCAGTTTCCCAGGCTGAATCAAACGGCTTACAATGACATTAAAATATTTTATTTTGAATAGACGAAAAAGATGTTTCTTAAATTAAGGGATCATTTTCAGTCCCAAGGGAGTTTCTTTCTTGAACCTAAATGAGAAGGGGAAAAAATGTTAATTGAATCTTCTCATTTACACCTTCCATCTGTTTTCATTCCAGCTGCATCTGCTTAGATACTTGAGAAGCAGGTCAAACTAACACTTAATGGATCTCAGCTGATTACTGTAGTAATTTAATAAAATTGCTACAAGTAGGAAGTAGAACTGGAAAGACAGCTCACAACTTTATATTAAATATAGAAGTTTTAAAGCTATTTTTCTTGGCTTTCAGTTTATCATAGTAAGTTTGGGGGAAAAAAGCAACACCATAATTCTCTTACATAGGAAACTTAGTCTCTTTTTTGAGCTATGTAGTACTTTGCCCATTGTATTCAAGTAGTGCTTCCTATTGAGAAATAGGTATTTTACTTTATTTTTTGACAAATATTATGCCTAATTTAATGTGTTTTCTTCCAGAGTTGACAGTTCTGTCTATCTTTGTGCCTTTTTTTTTTTTTTTTTTTAATTCTCTAAATTACCGTATTTTTATCATAGAGTCATTGAATGTTAGGGGTTGGAAGAGACTTCTAGAGATCATCAAGTCCAACCCACCTGCCAAAGCAGGATCACTTACCATTTTGTCTTTTGAATATATACATATATCTTGCAGTCTGCAGGGTCCATATGAAGATAAATTATTCATCAGATTATTTTTTTAATGGTGTTTAACATCTAATTTTTGAAAATTAACCTTCTTTTCAGTAAGCTGATTTAATTTTGTAATTGCAGTAACTTAATGATATAAGTGAAACATACTGTTTCAACTTAATAAAGGATATTTCCTCCCTTCTAAATCTTGCTCTTTTAAAAAATGTTACTCTCCTATAAACTTTCTATTTCTATCCCCTGCATTATATTGCTAGAAGAAAATTATACTTTCCTAAGGAAGAGAATTCACTGGTAAGATTTACCTTATCCAACTTCATCCATCTAACAACTACTTTTGTTGGTCCTTTTTAGCAGATGGTGAGAGACAGACACCATTAGAAAGTAACACATTCCACCTATAGTGGACACTAATCACAGAATTAAATATTTATGTATATAAATGTATATAAATGTATTTATGTATGTAACTATAACTAATACACCTAAGTCAGTCTGAGAGTATTATTGTTTTTCTATCCTACGGGAACCTCTAAAAGCAAAAGTGTTGTCCAACCTGAAGAAGACATTTGTGAATATGCTGAAAGTCTGTTGCCTAAATTTTTATCACTATGATGCGATCTGTGCTAATTAAGTTTGCTACCCTTAATAGAAGGAACTTTTCTCCACAAAGCAATGGGGCGCTCTTACATATTGTCCAGTGTGAGTAACAGAAGAAGAGGAAATTGTGGGAAAGTCAGAGGCCATAAAGAAGTCAACAGAGGGGTCAGTGAGGTAAGCATTACCAGGTGCATGCATAGTGAAATTTAATGATGGTTGTTCTGAGCACACTTAACAATTAGGCATGTAGGTGTGCAAAGACAGAAACGTGTATATCTTAAGGCCTGGTGAGTGTGGACAGGGTCATCCTTCATCTGTTGACGTTCAGAGGTTTATAAACTGAAGGAGACCACAAAGAATCCAGGCATGGAATTAAGGTAAAAGAAAATTAATAAACTAGTCACTTTAACAATTTTTCTGTCAAAAGTTGGTAATATGAAAGTGGTAATGAAATCTGAAAGATCAAGGTTGATGTCAAGATTACATGGAGTAGGCAGATGAGGCAGAGTTGATACAATTGTAAATGAGGATGCTTTTCTTGCACTTACATTACAGACATTTAGCTGAATGGTTTGGAAGTCACAGACTCTGCCTAAGATAGAACAAGAGGAATGTTGTCAAATTATTAAAAATGTCCAATGAGATGCAATGTTGAGTATCATTGGCACTAGAGTAGAAGCTAAGGTTAACAGTATAGTGTAGATAAGATGAATAAAGAGGAACACAAGAGTGCTGAGTGCCAAGAATCCTATGTGTAATAATTATCTTCCTTTTCTCCCTATCTTTTTTCTTTAAAACCAAGTTCTTTAGGTTCACCCAGAACCTCGTACTGACTATCCTTTCTAATTTATCCTATTCTGAGAACTCATCCTTTAAATTTCCATATTGAAGTGTTCCTAATTATTCTGTAAGGGTTTTAGGCAGATGTTTTTCTAAATATAAGCATGAGGCACTTCAGGACATGTTCTAGTGGGATGGTGAGGTGTTTATTTGTGTCATGGTTTTTGGGGGGTTTTGGGGTGTTGACAGTTCGACACGGTGATCTTAGAGGTCTTTTCCAACTGTGGAAATTCTGTGATTCTGTGATTCCTAAATTTCTTTGCGTCTGTATGATGTTTAGTTCAGAGTACGTATGTAGTCACAATGATAAACACATAATGTAAAAACATAGAAAAGAGTTTGTGATTGACTTAACATAAAGGATCAGAATGGTGAAGATTCAATGAAATCATGCTTTATATGGAAAAAAAAAAGCCCCAACCTGCTTTTAAAAGATTTGGGGCTTTGCTTCAGAAAGACTTTGAAAGCTAGTAGCTGAGCTATCGAAACAACATAGACCCCCAAAATTAAATGAGGACATATTCTGGGCACAGCTCAAATTCTGAGTGTTTTTAATGTTATTTACATGAATGAAAATAGCATTTCTTCAGAATGTCAAAAGCTCTGTGCAAGTGAAACTGTGACATTCTTTGAATGCTTCTGTTGTCTGATACTGTGCAGGCTACCGCCTGTACAGAGAGGAAAGTGAGTGAGGAAGAGAAGCTAGACAGAAAACACATGAGGGCACACTTAGTGAATGGCATATGGGAAGGAAAGACAAGCAGAGTAAAAAAAAAGGGGGGGGGTGGGGAGTAGAAAAAGAAGCCAGAGGCCAGGGGTTATTCTTTCTGATTATTAACAACTCCCTCCTTTGCCATGTCTCTGCCTTGTTTAGACTCCCATGAGGAGACATTCCAGCCTTGAGCTTTTACATAAATGCTGCAGAGGGCCTGTCTTTTTACACAGATGATACTTTGCTTCTGTTTATTGAACCATAGTCTTTGTCTGACTGATGGAGTAGTAGCAAAGGACTGACGAGGCTTAGCAGGAGAAGAGTCCTACTGCAACACTCCTGATGTTATTTGTGTTAAGGTCACTCTTAGAAAACTCATTCTTCTTCTTCTCACCAGGTACATCGATGCTGAATGTGAAGAAGTACCTCTTAAACCAGCTGCCCCTTTTGCTTTTTGTCCTTTGGAACCACCTTTATCAAAAGCTGCCACAGAAGAGGGGAAATTTAGAGGGTTAAATTAATTCATAGTGGAATTCTGAGATTCAGAGAGTCATGAGCATAATTAATTTGATGCCTGTTTTACATATGGAGCATCCATCAATACATACACAGAGTAGAAGTCACAAAGATAATGTTTTGGACTGTAAAAAAATCATTCTACCAATGAAGCACTCCATTAGTACCCAGCAGAGACCTTGAAATAATTTTCTCATTTTTCTCAAATGTCATAATCCATTCATACACCCTCTTTCAAGTGGTCTTTGGTATGTGGAAAAGCTGAATGCATCTTTTAAATATCTATTTTTCCTGCTAACAATAATCAGAGCTATCAACATTTTGAAACCAATACAGTTAGTTTCCTACTAAGCATCCTCTCACACCTTCAGAACAAATACAGAGTGTGATTACTATCATGATCTTACATCACAGGCAGAAATTGTTCATTACAGCCTTTATAATCAGGTTATCTACAGTAGAGCTTTGATGTCTAGTTGAAAGAAAAGGAAAACAGCTGTTACAGAACCAACATTGAAGAATAAGTGCATATTATATGTATATTTATTGAAACATTTATACACATATTTATTAAAAAATGTCTAAGAAATATATTTTTAATGACTTATTTCCTTCTGAGACTTCCAGGCTGAATGAGGCTCTGAGCAATCTGGTCTAGTGGGAGGTGTCCCATCCCATGGCAGGGGGTTGGACTAGATGGTCTTTAAAGTCCCTTCCAACTCAAGGCATTCTATGATTCTGTGAAAAGCTTTAACTTTCCACTGTCTTTTTTAGATGCAAAAAGAGGTGTCTGAGAGATACAAAGTATTTGATAACTTGCTGTTTCGTGTCTCACCCAGGCTGACAAAGGTGGGATAGTTATTCTCCTCCACTGTGCAAAGCACGAATGAAACTTCTGAGAATGTTCTGGAAGGGCTCCAGGTTTTCTCCCACCTTGCCATCACTTAGTCTTGTCCACACTTCAGCGTTTTCAGATTTGTTTTTCATTTTCTTTTCTTTTTTTTTTTCTTTTTTTTTGGGCGGGGGGTTAGGGGATGTGAGTATTGTTGTTTGGTTGGTTTTGCTGTTTGGTTGGGTTTTTTTTCCAATGCAGGGTCTCACCCTCTCTTCCCTAACTGTTATATTTCAAAGCAGTCAGGGGAATTTTCTCAGGGCATGTATAAACCTTTGCCAGCAAATAACCCACTCTCTCCTTGGGACATTATATTGCTGCTGATTATATTATTCACATTATTTATAGCAAGTCCAAAATAAATGTGCCCTGAAAACCTGCTTTGGTAGCTTTATATTTGGTAGCAGTGCCACCCCACGGATCCTGCTTATCCCACTCCAATGATATAATAGCAGGAGAAAGCTGCTAGGACAAGCACACACTTCCGTAATTTCTAGGGCAAGTCAGGCCATGGCAGCAAAATTGCCTCAACACAGGCGTTAGTCAGCCAAATATTTAGGCACATGCTTAATATTATAGGTGTCCTCAAACTTAACCTCATTCACTAAAGTGTTTACAAACTGACTGACAGTGAAGAATATTTGTCTTTCTTTGACATGAAATATCACTACAGTTGGGCTATGGTTCTGTTCTTACATGGATGGAATATTTAGGAGAGAAGCAGCTGAAAAAAACCCAGACAGCCTCAACCTGCCTGAACTACACTCTGGTTCTGAAATCCTGTAAACATTTACATTGCTTGTATAAATGTGTATCGACATGCTGAAAAAGTAATTTAAAACTACAAATTATTTAGGAAAAAATAAGACCATATTACTTGACAGAATGAGAACAATTTGTACAGCAATCCTACTTCCAAAAATGCATTGGTTACATTATAGGAATAGAGTCATAGAATCATAGAATATTCAGGGTTGGAAGGGACCTTAAAGATCACCTAGTTCCAACCACCCTGCCATGGGCAGGGACACCTCCCACTAGAGCAGGTTGCTCAGAGCCCCATCCAGCCTGGTCTTAAAAACTTCCA
>WTSP01000242.1:0-26261 GCA_025331215.1 Actenoides lindsayi | reverse complement strand
AGGGAGGTGGTTGAGTCACCATCCCTGGATGTGTTTAAACATCGCTTAGATGTGGTGTTGGGGGATATGGTCTAGGGCTGAACTTGTAGAGTTGGGCTAATGGTTGGACATGATGACCCCAAGGGTCTTTTCCAACCTGAGTGATTCTGTGATTCTGTTTGTACCACAGGAGAGATGGAAAATTAGTAGCTAGGTTTCATCAAAGAATATTGTCAGTACAGACTTTGCATGTTACTGCATGACATGGAACAAGGGACACACAGAGATTGAATATTTTTATTACAGTTTGTGTATTGCAAAGAGCATGGGGAGAAATCGAAGCTGTGATCACAATTCCCTTGTTTGGCCCAGTATCCAGCCTGATACACTGGACAATAGGCTCTGTTGTCTTAGAGATCACCTGGTGAGATCCCTGCAAGTACATCAAGGAGCTTCAAAATCAGCCACTTCAAAATCCTCAGGTAGCCACAAGCATGAGTAACTGCATTGTAAGTACAGTCTGTTTTTCAGGGACTCGGGCTCACAGTTTCTATCTGAAAAAGTTTGCACATACATTGCCTTGTCTGTCTGTGGACCTACTCGGGACTGGCTTTGTGCAATTAAGACTTGGCCAGTTTCTTCATAGTGCTACTCTTGAAAGAGCTTTGAACTACATTTCTCATGTTCTAGCATATGAGAAAAGAAGAGGAATGAAATATTGGAGTGAAAATGGAACTGCAAACAAAATTGGAAGTGGCTACAGTGTATATGGTCTTCAGGCTTTATGGGTTATCAGAAGAATGTTATTTTTTACATCTTATGGTTATTTTTTTAATTCTTTAATATGATGTATCCATGTGATGTATTTTAGTCAAGAAAAGCTGACAGGCCAAGGAAGGATGTGTTGCAGTCCCTGCTTTTAATGTATGGTCACATATGCCACAACACGCTTAGTAAGGAAAAACCCAGTGATCTAGTGGTAAAATCTGCTGTTCCCTTTGCTCTGCATCTATGACACTTACCCTTCCTTTTGAAACAACTTTATCAATGTCCTGACCAGATAATTATGGCCCATTTAAAACAGAATATAAATATGTAAACAATCTTTAGCATACCAATGAAACTACAAGACAGCATAACTAATGTAAAGCAGGGAAGGATATGTAAAGGAAAGTAGTCATAACATAGTGGGGGAGGCCTCTCCCTCTCCTCCCCTTCCCTTCCATTCCTCTACAGTTTTCCATGTTTTCAATTCAATTCCAATTTCAATTCAGTCAGAGGTTGTGTTCTGAGTTTTTCCACTGACATGTTTGGTGAGCTTGGGCTCCTGACATGTGGCTGCAAGTGTCAGCCACAAAGCATGATTTGAGGCCAGAGGAAGCAGGGAAGGAATAAACTACTACTCAGTTCATGGAAGGACGTCAGAGTCTGACCTGCTCTATTTAGCCATTCATTATTTCTGCAATATCTGTCAATGGATATTCTTAGGTGATCTATAGATACTTAGAAATGTATTGCCAACACATGCTAAATAATTTCAATTTGTGCTGTCAAATTGCTATTATTTCATTCTGGACTCTTTAAGGATCTGTATTTCTTTCCTGCTTCTCACCGATGAAGGGGTTTTTAATCTATATAATGGATAATGGTGCCATCCTTAATATTCTCTCACAATTTTTCTTCTTTTTGGTCCTCTACCAGCTTATTCCACACAGAGTGATGTTAGAAAACCAGGCTTCCTGAAATATGTCATTGAAAAGAGTTGTCTGCCAGTGACATGTGCCACTGTCTCAAATCCCAGATAGGATAACTGAAGTGAGTCTGTCACTGCACTTGAGCCATCATTCAAACCCAGAGTTCTTACCTGGCTTACTTTCAGGAAAACAAATACTGGAAATCCATTTCCCAGTAGCCACTGGCCAAAGCATCTCACCTTCATTCAGATAAAATGCTTCCCTTTTGCTGGAAAAAGAGACTGCATCTCGGGTGGCCAGCATCATGTATGTTAGGCTTGTTTTAGTACCATGTAAGTGGGTAGCAATGCTGTTGAGATCAACACGCAAGAAAATAGGCCCAGAATTCAGAAAGCCACATGCTAAATAGCTGAGAATTAAGATGTGACAATCAGGAAATAAAGGTTGTATTTCTGTTTCTGCAGGTGATCCACTCTGTTATTTTAGGCAGATCACCTTCCTCTCTCAATATCTTTCTCCCTGTAAAGAGGATGCTACACTTGAGGTGAAGGTGGTAAGAATTCAAGCAGGGCAGTATCAGCCACATCTCTGCCTGTACTCATCGCTGGTCATTTCATTATTTGAATTTTCCCTTCTGTACATGAACTAATTTAAAGCTATTTGTTTACCCTTAAAAAAATAGTGCTAGCTGTTACTACTTGTTAGAGGGTTAAGGCAGGGAAGGCAAAGGAGGGGAAATGAAAGAAAAAAACCTTTACTCGTGAAAATGACAATAGAGATGCACACTGTTTTAAGATGACAAGTCTGTGAACAATCTTTAATTTAAAGGGTCTTATCCACAGTTTTCATAAAGAAATGTTAATTATATGTGATGACATGTTTGGGATTTAAAGGAAATCATTCTGCAAAGGATTTATAGCAATCACAGCTCCAGAGCATTAGGATTACAGATCCTTGTGCTGTTCCTTTTCAGCGATCATGTGATTGGCCTGCTGTTAAATATAGCTCCCATTGAGTGAATTGAGACAGGCATGGGAAAGGTGGGGATAGTTTCCCTTTAACCAGCAGGATTTCAGAGGTGTTGGAGATTATACAATTCATTAGTTTTTACATAAGATCAAAGGGAGAGAGGAAGTCTTAATTTGGGCACCAACTGCTTCTGTCTGAAAGTCTTGCAGATTAAATGAGAAAGAGAACATGTGTGATGCTAACTGCTTGTATTAGAGCATGAGCCTATTGTTTTATATCTCACTAATTCATTGTTCTCTTCCCGGAGATAATTCTCACACTTAAGACCTTCTGAGATAGTTATGTCTATTGTGAATAGTTCAGCAACCAACTGGCTCAGAGGTTATTGCCTAAGCATCTTTTCTTGGTCTAATCCCCTGCAAGGTTTTTTTTCTGAGCAGTGTTGTTAATCTAAAATGACTGCTAACTGACTCCTGTGTCAAACATTATTCATTATGTGCTTTAAATGCTTCCTGCAGAGGCCAAAATAAATTTTGCTTTTAAAAGCAGACCACAAGGAGTGCCTATGTTGGATATTTCCCAAAAGATTAGACTCAAAATGGCAGTTAAGATGATGAGGGGGAAAAACTCTGCCCAAAACAAAGCTTCACAATTTAACCAGGGACATACAAAATGGACAAACCTCAGTTACCAAAACCTACTTGTCATACAGAATTATCTATAAGCTGTTCCTGTGAGAGAAGACATGCACCCTTGCAAGGCAGGAGAAATATTTTTATAAAGACATGGAATGAGCAAATGAAGGCCAAATAAACAAATTTTTTAAAAGAAGTATCTCTTTTGTATCTTCTTTTTTTTCCAGGTGTCACTGGTGTTGGCATAAAGTGAGAGGGGTTTTTTGTGTCAATGGCACTGACAGGCCTTGCATGCATAATGACAGTATGGGAAGAGAGACAGACAGATAGATTTGAATAGCAATAAGGTGGGATTTCTTCCAGTGTGAAAAGAGCATAGGATTCATGTGTACTGAGATGAAGTATAGCCTTGCTGCACAGTGCAAATATTTAATGCTGTTCTAACTATCCCTTGGTTGTTGGAGTGTGACAGTTAATAGCCGTCAGCTGCCAAACCCAGTGAACAGTTTGGTTCCCTAAAAAGAAAATGAAAAGTTAAAAAATGAAGCCAAGTCAGACTAGAAAGCCACAAATCATCAATGCGCTATAGCTTAGCAGGCAGATCACCTCCGAAGTTCAGAGCCATGTTGACCTGAGCTGCTTCTCAAATGAGAGAAGGATGGGGTACGTCTGTCTTCTAGTCCTAGCTTTGCCGGCTACTCACAGGCAAGTTTTGTCTGGGCTTTCTGCCTCCCGAGGCCCTGTTAGTCCCTAGTGGTGTTTGTAAAGGAGATTGAGTAAAAGCCAGAATGAAGAAAAGTGAAGCATTTGGATCAAATACCTCAAGTCAGTGGTGCACCATAAATGCATAGAAAAATGGAAGAGCTCCCAGTCTGAATTTAAGAGAAATTGTGCGCTTGGAAGGCCTCCTTGTCTATGGTGAGAGGGAGATATTAACGTTGGTGTAAAATACTGCTCTAGAAGTAATAACAGCATATGAGAGAATAGTTCAAGAAATACATTCAGCTTGAAAATCACCTCTCATTCTACATATTATTTTTCTTATTTGTGCTAGAAGTAACACTTCACTGTATTTAAAAATTGATCTATTTTGAGCATACCTACTTTTGGGGTCCTTGGGAATAATCACATTCCCTCTTCCCCTGTACATTTGCTGACTGTTCTTACGTGATGGTAAGTACCAAACCTAAGTGATTAGAAGGCCATGCTCTCCAGGCTCCCTCTGTAGCCACTGGAGAGTGTTCTTCCAGAGGACAAGTTAGAGCGGGGAGCTGAGCAGCAACTCACAAAATGCTCTGCAGGCACCTCTGTGGCTCTGCAGAGAAGATAGGATGGGACCTACCTACTCTAAGGCTGTTAGTCATCTAAAGCAGGAGCAGAGCGGGGGCAGGTCTGCACTTCTCTGGCCTTTTCTCTTAGTTGGTATTGCACTTTTCACAGAAAGGCAAAAGGAGGGGAAATAAATAACAGGCAAATAAAGCAGCAAAATCTATAACCATCAGCAAAATGACTCACATTTAAATTATCTTGATCTCAGTTTCTTGAAGTTATTTGGATTGCAAGTTAACGATGATTCTTATAATCTCTCCTCTTAATATTAATACTTGTGGTAGGTATTGCACAAAACCCCATTGCTCATCTGCTGCTTGGGCAGCGCTTCCTACACACTGTTTGTTTCCACAGGATTTATCTCTCACCTCAAGTATTTCCCCACAAACACACCTCCTGTCCCAGTTAGCTTCATGAAAAGAGTAGGTTTGGGGTTTTTTTAAGGAATGAGGCAGTTACCAATCACAATAGGTTTTCCCAGGAGTTAAATGTTTGTCACATCTGTGGATCAGTGAATTATAAATTAAATCATTGATTCAACTTTGGGATTCATTTTCAGGAATATCTCCTATTGGTGGTACTATTAATGGCACTGAAATAACTTCTATCAACATGTCTCACAGATGGACCTATTTTAGTCTTGCCTGTCCTAAAGCATAGCCAGCTGCTGTGGCTGTCTTGTGGGATAAGGACAAAGCACTTTCCTGTTCGTCTCCCAAGGTCAATACAATAACAAACACATTTCATGTCTGATGGTGAAAAGCATTTATCAGTGCAACTTTTGCATTCTGTAAACGGCCACAGATTTCACAAGATGAACACCCTGAATCTGGGGAAGGTTTTGCTCCAGATACATGGTGATATTTATGTATCATGAATACATACATGATACATTTCATTGCCTAAAATTAGCAGTAGAACAGCTTCTTGAGGCTTGATGTTTATTAAACACCACAGTATTTCAGGACAAAGCAAGATTTTAGCACATAACCTGGCAAATTCAGCTTGGGAAAGGAAGAACTTAATCTGGAATGACTTGTTATAGTATATTTACTATAGAAATGCATGCCAGCTCAGAAGCTAGCCATTCTACCCCCAGCAGCAGCAACAGCAACAGCAGCAGCTTAAATTGGGCCATGGGAGTCTCGTGGAGTAGGAAGATATTCACGTTTCCCTGAGGCTCAGAGTTCTGCCCCGAAGAGAAGCCTCACATACTGTTGTCTCAAAGAAAAAAAAGATAAATTGTAGTGTGCTTGAGTATTAACCTGTACAATATCAGCTATAGCTTTACAGTTTGGGTTGACATGCAGCAAGTACTCTGTCATCCTTTGCATGACATATCTGCACACCTCTTCCTGACACAGTGGTTGTTTGTCCCTCTTGATCCTGCCTATAAAGTCACGAGTAGCATGTTTTATTTACCCTAGACTTGTAACTTTTTCCTGATGACCTCATTTTTCTAAAAGAGATGAAGACGGGGCAGTGATGTGGAGTACATCTCTCCTGTGTCATTGTTCATACCTTCTGAGACAATCAGCTTCTCTGAAGACTCACTCAATCTTTGCTAAACTGGTGATGGAAGAACTATGTGCTTAAAAGGCCTGTGAGATTTCTAATGATCCATTGTTGCTTATGCCTCTTCCCATGTTTCACCCTGTAGTGAGAAATCAAGGCTGTTGGACCAGCAGGCAGCCCTACCAAAGGACTAGCCTCTTTTCTTTAATTGGCTTTAATTCTTGTTCTTTAATTTTCTTTGGCTATATCCTGCCCATGTGATGTTGAATGGGATCAGAGCACAGAGCATTTGACATTGCAGCCCCATTTTGCACCTGGAGAACGTTGAGTTGTGTACAGCGCAGCAAGGACCACGAGCAGCTTGGTTTACTTCCCAAACACTACTAGTGAAAAGAAAACAGACACAAATTCCTGTTACACGGGTCTCTTGCCTCTCAGTTCTGCTCATTTAGCTCAGCTTAATGATTCTTTTTGGCTGTCTCTTCCCTTCCAAACCAGAGCTGTGAATATTCATCTTTAAAAGTAGAGCACGAAAGAAGTGGGCCTTCATACAGGACTCTCACCGGCTGCTGCTCCTGCTGACAAAAGAAGATTGCAAGAAGCAAGAATTTGAATAAAGGACAAACGTCACATATGCTGTGTGCTATGGAGGACAAATGCTGAATACAAAATACGTTTAATTGCAGAGTTAATTATCTCACTAAAGTCTAAATGTTATTTTTCGGCACTTCCCCCTCCCCTCCCCTCCCCCCCCCAGTTGTTTACTTTTATCAGTTAGAAAATAAAAAATCAATGTCATGAAAAACATAATTATATTCCTACTAATCTGGAGTGTTTTCTCATTTGAGTACTGCAGTCTGATGCGTTTTATCACTTGCCATCAGATTATAGCAGTGGAAATTGCCAGCTAAAAGCTATGGCTTTAAAGCAAAATAGAGGAAGAAGAAAACCCACCCCAAAACCTTGCCAATCAAATCTTATTCCTAATGACAAAGCTTCTGTGATTTCCTTTCTGACAATACATGAATAGCTAGTGAATAATTGGTTCAATGGGAGCTTCATTAAAGTCCAAGAGAGAAAGCAGGATCTTTCATGTGAATAATTTGGAATGATTGGTAAAGATGAGGCATTATTATAGGATTGCCTTCTGCTCCACAGTCAGAAATACGCAGCCTCTTCTTTGCTGAAGTGTGAAAACATTTTGTAAATAGTTCCAGCTACTCCCAAGTGGTGGATGATCTTGCTACTTAGTGAAATGACTTTTTGGTTGTTACTGTTTCTGGATTAAATGCACCCATTCTCTACACAAATGGAAAGTAATTGAGCTTTGTCTGGGGAGCCCAGCTGCACACATATCCTCTCACTCCCAGCTTGAACAGGTTTTGATGTAAGCCTTGGGTGCTTTTCCTCTACCACTGCAGTGCAAAGGGCAGTGACGTTGACCCATGGAAACATAGACCCCGTGAATATGTGCCTTGGCTCACCCCACCACACTGCTTCACTCCACACCATCCAATCTCGGTATAAGGTAAGTGCACCAGCCTGTCTCCAACGGCTCTGCCACTACAGCCTTCCTGGTGGGCAAAAACAACATAGAAAGCTCAGCCTGGCACCTGGTCAGTGGTGTGAACATTACCCATCTACTATATTACCTGTGGTCATTTACTGGAGTAGATGAGTCCAAACAGCCATCACAACGTGAACCACTCTCTCCTCCCAGCACTCTTACCATGAACCCTACATAGCAGGGCAGCACAAAACAGCAGGGTCCTGCCACTAAACCACACTGCTGCTTATGTCACCCTCCTGGCAAGTTAGGAAACGGCAAAAGGAGGAGAGGTGTGCTCATGATTTCAGGGAGTGACCAAGCCCTGGGACTGGGAGCTGAGACCCTATGAAGACAGGCCAATTTTTTAATTTTAGATCTGGGCTCCCTCCTCTGTGATGAGAGCCCAGGCTTGCCAGACCAAGTGTTTCTGGCTGGAGCCAATTAACCTCATGGCCTTGCTTGAGATTTCGTATGCCCCTAGGTTTGCCATGTGGCATCCTAAATTCTACATATACCTCAGATTTTAACAAATAACCATTTCTTTTAAAGGAAGGACCAGTTAGTTTCTTTACTTTGCAATAACAGACGCTTCACCTCACATGAAAAATCATTTGGTGATTCTGGCAGCCCCTGAGCCAATCTGCCTTGCTCCAGTTGTCTTAGATGGATGCAACCTCAACATGGGGAAAATCAGCAGTAGGGCAGCTGTCTCCTTGTCTGTACCTCTGAGAATAATGAAGCCTTCTCCAGTATATCATCTCAAGATATCACCTGTGAAACTTTACAACAATCAGTGAATGCATTAAAATGTTACTTGAAAGACCACCTCATAGGATCATCCACAGTCTTGAGGCAGTGCTTTGCTAGTGACACACAGTGTCAGGGTTTAGGGGGTCAGACTTTCTTACTGGCTGAGTCTATTCTAGGTTGAGTTGGCAAAGGCCTTAAGCAGTACCAGTATGGCTCTAAGTGCCCCCCCAAACAAACAAACACTTCCCAGCTGGACTGTTTCTCAAGAGGTTCAGCATGCTGTGGTAGGACCACAGTGTAAAGGCAGGTCTTGAGGACAGCATATTGGACAAACTGGGGAGAGTGACTATATATATGTGCCAGTGGACACACATGACCTCCTGCTCTGACCTCTTCCTATTTTGATGGAAACCAAAAATCAGGGAATCGATTTTTCACCCAGTGTACACACTATAGCTCAGCACAGTTACACTAATGTAATGTACACAGATACACTACCTACCAGAATTTGGTTCATTCCTGCCAAATTAATGACCATAATAAATAACAACAGCAATGTTGAATGTTATTCTGCTCCTGTAGGCACTGAATAAAACAGTCTTCCCAACTCAGAGGCTGTGGCCCAATGTCAAGTGGCTGCAACCCAGCCAACTCAGAGTAGCTGAGGAGACTGAGTGTACTGGGAATTCACTGCAGGATAACTTACAGAGGGAGAACCACATTTCGTTTGCTCTAAGTGCTCAATTGCACAAACAGTTAACCTGAGCTGTCCCTTTACCATGCTCCACATGCTCGAAATGTGGAGTGCCATATTATTCCTGAAGGACTAGGAATCTCCAGAGGGTCTAGAGCTTTGACAGACTTTTCTGTGCAGTTTGGGAGTTTACAGACAATTTCTGTGTTCGTTTTCATATCCTTACATACTACTTTTTAAACCATTTACCCTGTCTCTTTCTCTTTTCACAGTTCTTCAGGTGGCTGTTCAGCAGAGTATGCATTGCTGGCTTTAAATAGCCCTGTCTGAGAGATGAGAACTAATAGCATCAGGATTGGTATTTGAAAAACACCAACAAATTCAGGGCATGCAGCAACAATGAGCTGGATTTCTGTGTACAGTTTTGCTATTCACCAACAAAAAGAAAATATTTGTCATCGCTCTTCTCCAGAATGTTTTTACAATGGCAGCTGGTACCTGGGCTGGTATTTGGGTTGCTGAGCAAGTGAGCAGCATCTTAAAGAAATAAACACACAAGCAGGTGTGCAACCATGCTCATTTGCTGCTTTTTGAGGGCAGGAGAAGGGTGATGTAATTAGCAGACACGTGTTTAAATTTTTAATTAAGAGTTTTAATGGATTATTCACTGCCTACCAGAACACACATGCTCTTACTTTCTTGCTCTTTTAGGATGGGTTCCTAAGGAAACCAGGCTTAGTCAGTCATGCTGCCTGCCAGCCAGCCTTCCTAAGCAGTGTTGAACTTTTTGGGGTTCATGGCAGACAAACGCCACTTTTGTGGTAAAATTATGACTGCATCACAACACAGTGGTAGGAAAAGGTCTGAGCAGCTGCTGCAGGAGTTTAGGAACAGGCACAAAAAGTCTTCTTCCAGGAGCAGGGCGCAAGTGTTCCAGCAAAATCAACTGGGGCAGGGAGAGGAAGGCACAAGAGGAAACCAGGAGAAGAAGAGCAACCTGACGTGTTGGCCACAGTTTCCATGGACTCCCTCTGACTTACTGTTCAAAGAGGATTTTTTTTTTTAATATTGCTTTAGTCTCATGACACTTGCTGGTACAGTGATACACTCTGTAGTTCTAGTGTGATACAGGTTGCAGCTGAGTTCAGAAGGGCGTGTAACTGAAAGATCCATTGGACTCCAAGAGATGTAAGTGCCACTACTGATACAAATTATTTTCTTCTACATGTGAACTAATGGCTTTTATTTCCAGGATTTCTCTATATTTTGGGTATAGAAAATATGAAGGACTAAGAAAAAGAGTTCCCAAAGTTACTAGCTCTGTTCTTCTTATTGCTAAGAGAGGGGGGAAAAATCTAAGACTATTAATTTTGCTCCTTCCATGGTTCAGTAGTATAAGTGGTAGGTTTGATTCCTGACTGAATCCACCTCTTCTGTTCTTCTGTGAAGGAAAATGGGTTGATATTGTTGCTGAGCTCATCAGTCTTTAAAAGCTGTGGAAGTTGAGAGGAACAGCTTGTCAGGGAGCAGCAAGAGCTGGCTCTCTGCGAAGGGAGGTGAGCCACAAGCTGAGCACGGTAACACAGGTGGCAGGGCAGGAGTCTCACCAGTCTTACAGCCCCCAAGTGAGGCAAGCAAAGCAGATCTAGAAAGGGTAATGAGGATCAGGCATGGCCCACTAAATACCAGGCAGGTTGATGGTTATAAGATAGGTCTGAGATCAGGCTGGAAGTCTGCTGCAGGTGAAAGTCTAAGTCCAGAGCAGTGGGTCCAAAGTCAGGGACTGTGACATATCAGGAGCTTTAGCTCAGATGGGGGCCAAATGGAAGGAGCTTAGCTTAAAAGCAGGTCCCACAGGAAGTGGTATCAGCCCTGGCTGAGACCTCCCTGCAGCACTTTGTCCAAGGACAGCAAATGAGATGGGGCAGCTCTCAGCTGTGCTAGCTCCAAGTTGGCCCCGAGCCCAGGCAGCCAAACAGCCAGGAGGGAGGATGCTCTCAGGGCCCTTAGACAGCCCTTGGCTCTCTGTGTTTGCTCTTGCTGAAGCCATGTCTTTGAACCATGAAGAAAGAACATGAGTGTGGACCATAGACAGAACACTGAACTACACAAAGGACTTCTGTAGAAAGAGTTTTGCAATAGGAAATCAGCACTCCAACAAATACAATAAGGCTTCCTCTGACAGCAATCTGCATCTGATCCTCTCTACCTGCTTCAAACAGACTGACCTGTGCACTCACCACGTATTAACCTCCCACCATTTTTATCTTCAGAGGTATCAGGTGATACGGTGATCCCCAGATCCACAGAATAGTGAATGGCTCCTTAAATCCAAAGCACAGTCATAAATATTAAACCGCAGAAGCTGAACAGCCAGAAATGAAGCACATTGTTACAGCTGAACAAAAATTTAAAAAAACCCAAACCTGAACAGACATACACTCTTTTCATATGTGTGCAGTTTAAGCAGGAAAGATTTCACTGCATCCAGATAGCAGTACATAGCTGCTCCTGTACTCTAGAGCTATATAAGCTCACCCACCAGATGGACTGGGGTCTTATGAGGGATCTGAGCTCTCAGCAAGTCCCAGCACAGCACAAACACTGAGCATTGCAAAGCAAACTGCCAGGGGACTCCAAGCACCAAATTACAAGAAGATTTTTGTCCCATGAATGAGTTCTGCATATTTGTTTTGATTGTTTCACTGCAAAATACCACAGTGAAGCCACAAAAGGATATGACATCTATTGCCAACAATTTTTCTACACTATTCACCGAAGCAATGTTTTGTGTGCCTTCTGTTCTGTTTACTATATGAAATATCCATGCATTAATACAGATTACAATCAATTTCATTTTTGTTACTGTTGCATTCGCACTTTATGGGTAACTTTGTTTATTAATTCCTTCCCACCAACTCACCTGAGGGTAAGGCTTTGTTCTGCACCAGCAGTGACCTGCTAAACTTCATCATGCTTCCTGAAGAAGGTTGATACTGTTGGGTCCATTTGCAGGACGGTCTAGGGAGAGATGGGCACTTTTGCTGGGCTGTCAGAATCTATTGGAGGTTCTGCTTAAATTTCAGGGCATGACACATCCCTAAAGGACTTCTCTACATTGGTATCTCTGTAAGAGCTGCTATTCGTACAGATGTTGTGAGTCTCTCATTCAGACACAGCACTTGTTGCAAAGGTGCATTTCCACTTCAACCAGCTAGGACCTAGCATCAATCTGGCTGGAGAAACAACCTTGGAGCTTTACGATCTCTCTCCCCTCCCCCAAATCTCTTCTCTAGATAAGTTAGTGAACACAAGTGTTGTAGGAGCAGAATGAAATTGTTCATGTTATGATGCTCTTCTCAACTTGGGGATTATAATTTTGGTCTTAATGTTGTTACTGTACTTTTTGTTGGTAAGCTGCTTTGTTTTGTTCATTTACATTAATAGTCTATATATAAACACATTATATCACTACACTGAAAGTATGTGTGTATATGCATGTATGAGCATGTGTCTGTAATTTTATATAGATATGAAATAATTTGGTTTTTCAATATAGAAGTTTGCTTATGAGATTTTTTTTTTTAAGTGTAGTACCAGTTTTTCAAGGTACCAGCCTGAAATAATAGTATTCATTTAAGAATAAGATTGTGTTGGACTTATGGCAGCATTTTAACACTCAACCACAAAATACAACACAGAATGGAAAATATAAGACACATTTTGTCTTCTTCTGTCAGTTTTTAAAACATATGAAATGGAAATAAAAAATAAATAAATCAGAAATCGGCAACTGAAAGAAAAAAAAAAAAGCATTGTAGAGAATGGAAATATGGACAACTCTTGCAGGCTGCCTTTCAACAGAAAAGCATATATCAAGGATTGAAGTGAAAGAGAATGGTAATACTTGGCTGGACTTAAGGCTGGTTCTAATAATGATTTTTTTTTCAGAAGACTATTTGAATGCTTACAGCCCAAAATATTTGCCACTCTTTTTCCATGTGCAACCTTATAAATCAAAAGGCAATGAATGTTGTAAAAAGCCCTGAATGTATATGCATGAGTTTTCCAGTGAGCATTCAAAAAAGTGGAATTGTCACAGACCTTTTAATTTAGCCTTGCTGGCACCAACACGGGACTTTCACATTGCCCTCATTAGAACTGCTCGCATACTCAGATATTTGCAGCAGCATTTTTGTGTGTGGCAAACTCGCAGTATGGAAGGGTTTCTTTTCCCTGGCTGTGCAACATGCACATACACTCCTCTGATGCAAAACTGAGCCCACTTAGCGCAGCTTGCCATACTGAAGTAGCCTCATCAGTGCAAACACCCAGCATCCTTTACCCAGGCTGTAGTAAGATCTCAAGGGTTTGTAGGATCAGGTTATTATTTGTGTAACATTAAAGCTCTGCTCTATGTGGCAGGCAAATGTATGGCATTCTTCATGGCATTAATTTCTAAAGAAAACTTGAAAACACAGTGAATCTATATAGCAGGACATATAAGCATTAATGGTTCTGATCAGCCTCACCTGTGGCTTCACCACCCCACCCCTGCCTGGGAGCTCCATTTCAGCTCAACCCTAGGCCGAGTAGCAGGAGTGGTGGTTTCTAGCTTAGCTGTAGCCGTGCTTGTGCCTGTTTATCCAGACCACAACCCCCAGGCTAACTTTCCAGCTTAACCTTGACTTTGGCCCGTGGACCTGCCTGCTCATCACTGTACCCAGCACAGATATCCTGACTTGTGGATTGACTGCTGACTTGATGTTGGACCTGCCTTGTCACCATAAACTTGCCTGGTGAGCTTGATTTTTTTTTATTTATTTTTTTTTTAAATCTGGCCCTGATCTCAGGGTCTGCCCTACCCTGCTCCCTCACTGCTATCCCTGGGCTCCTGGGCTGGAGGGGGCAACTGACCCTTGCTGCTCTGTTATCTACTCATTACGTGTGTCCAGGAACAAGAGGATGAAATTAAAAGATGAGTTATAAACTCAAAAAACTTGTTAACAAGGGAATCAGTGACTCGGCACCCACTAGGATGTGCCACATGAAGGATTTTTTTCCTAGTGTATCTCAGACTCTGCTTCAGCAGCATGAAATATAGATCATGAATTAATTAGAAACAATTCATTTGCATGATCATAAGATTGTTTTTCTTTCCATGAATGGATATAACTCATGTGTCTCTATTGCAAGTGCTCAATTTTGCCTCTGAACTATGCTCAGCGTGTCCCGAGTTTTACATTCTCCCATGTTAGGGACTTTAAAATTATATATGTGGTTCTAAGCACCCCAGACCTTTTTGGGTTTTACATCTGTCTAGCAATGTGAGATAATAATTCTGCCTTCTTAAATACAGCCATAAGGCTCCACTTGTATCAGAGAAGCCTTGCACCTAGAACAGCTGAGAGGCTATTTCTGCCCAGCACTGCAGCAGGGGACTAGGTACAGCAGAAGCAGAACCATAGGCTGGAGGCATAAGCCTTGAGGAACCTGCTAGCTCCAGATCTTTTTCATTTCTTCTGATGTCCCTCAGTTGAGCAGCACATCACATGCAGCCTCCCTTTTCACTGAACTTGCAATGACTGCTGTGCTCCATTGCAAATCATCATGAGAGAAGATGACAGGCTTTTGTCCCTGGCAGACAACTGTCTGTCTTGAAGGATATGCTCAGTTTGGAGTGTCAGATTTCTGGACTCATGCTAAAGACACTTGTTAGGGGAATTTGGTATGTAGTGCTGCTTCTTGGTGTGTACGGGGGATGTTGGTTGTTTTTTTTTTTCACTGCACATTTTGTGGCCTGTCACATATTTTGATCTAAAAAAAAAATAAAAATCCTGAACTAAGCCTGAACAGTTCACAAAGCTGTGTTGAAAAATGTAAGATGCTGCTGAAATCAGCTGTTGTTTAAATCCATAAGGATCATGTAATGTCTAAAAGCTTCTTTCCCCACAACATGATGAATTTAAAAACCACACACACACACCCCCCAGCTCCTCCAAGGTCAACATGTAGTCATTCAACTCAGGCAGTCAGTCCTGCCTATAAAGAACAACACACTTAATATTGCTAGACTTGTGATGAAGATCAATGGTGTCACTTCTCAAATCAAAGAGAAATAAAGGTTCATGTTCCTGTCCCAAAAGAAGGCAATTGGTTTTGAAGGGTTGTCAATCTAGAGATTTCAAATACAAACATGTACATATGCCAGCAAAGTCAGTCTTCTGAATGTATGAATAACCTTTCTCCAGACGGCATAGTGTAGCACAAACCCCTCTGACTGGTGGTCTTTGATACAACTGAATGTGGTGGTGGTTGAATCTTTCAGCTAAAAAGTATTTCAAAATGGAAAGTGGCTACAGGTTGCTTTATTGGTTACTGGTGAGGAATATGGCAATTGCTTACCCAAGATAACCATTTGCAGTAAACACTAGTAAAGGAGAAAAACTGATTTAGGACTATAATTAGGGGTTACAATGGCTTAAAACCCAGTAGAGAAAGATTTAGACTGAACATCAAGAAAAAATACTTGGAAGCAGCAAGGTGTGTTTATTCTATGAAATGATGGGGAAGTATTGAGGGAACCTCCACCCAGGTCACTTTAAGGTAGCTTACTGAGAAAAGTGCACAACTCAGTTACACATTTATGCTGGACTTTCATTTGCAGGTCATCTTTAAATCCGAGCTCTAAAGAACATATTTCAGGGAGCAATCCTGCTGAAAGAAGTTAAATTTGCCAGCTTTTCTTCATTTGGATCTGTGTTCTCTGCTTCCTTTCTATAACCCTATACTTGAAGCATTTAAAGAACTAAATAAACCCAAACCCAGTAACGCCTTTCTTACTACCTTCTCTCAGGAAGAAGAAAAAAAATATCTGAGAAATTAAAAGGTAATTTTATTTAGATAAAAATCAGGAAATTTTCAAACTGAAGTAGGCCCTTCTGTTTAAACAGTGGTTAATGGTGTTACTTACGAGAACCACGGTAGTGCCTAGATGTCTTGGCTGAGGTTAGGAAGGTGGGTAATGTCACTTTATACTCCAGATTAAAAAGACAGTCAAAGGAGGTATTACTTACTCTATGTGATACAAGTTGAAACTCTGGGTGTTTAAATGACTTACTGATACCAAGTCTGTAAGAAAGACAGAAAATTAAGCCAGAGCTGCTGACTTACAGTTTGGTGCTTTATTCCAGACTCTTCCCTTCTGTCAGGGAGCTTTGTTGGGGTAGCTTTCCAAGAAGGTTTGCTGCTACTTAACCAGTACGTTGCTACCTATGCAAAGCAGGAACTGCAGTGCTCCAATCAGATGGGCTTTGTGGCAGGAATTGGAGTCAGTTAATGTGACTGGTTGTGGGTTAATTCTTTATGAAATGAGATTGTTGTTCATGTGTGTCATGCAACTGCACTCAAGAGACATGATTTTGATTGCTTGTGTTACCAGCTGGGAAGTCAGAAGTTTGTAATTTTAAAAGCAAAAGGAGAAATGTAATTTCCTGGACTATAGATTACTTTTTTTTAAAAGCAATTATCCAACGTCTATAGAGTCAACATGTAAACTCAGTGCTAATTCTTTTCTAAGAGGTTAATTGTTATAATAGGAAAAAAAAATCTCATACACAGCAATGGAAATTGAGTGGGTTCATCACTATATTCAGAACCAAGCTGATCATGTTCTCGAATAATCCTCAGTATTTATACAGACAGGAGCATTTCTGTGCTCCAAGTCTGCTTCACCAAGAGACAGGTTATTTTTTTTTTCCTGTTTAACAAAAAAAGAACACTGTACCAAGGAGCTTTCAGCAAGACTAGAGACAGTACCGTGCGTTTAGAAGTCAAAAGATCCTGCTGTCCACGATTGTATTTAATCTTTTTGGACATACTATTTTCCATTAGACTATTTGCCTCTGCTAGCTCTGGATAGCTGTGCATTTGAAGCCAACAAAAGATTTAAAAAAACTCCAAACAACAGACAAGTGAAACCTTTAAAGGAACAAAGGACATGGAGGCTGAGTGGGCAAAGGGATGTGAACAAGGATGCTCTGCTGGAAGTTTCTGGTTTATAAGAATATGTTGTTGCAGTGTATAATTTCTCTGTGAGGATGTCACTGATATTTTACAAATATTAATTATTTATTTTTACAGATTACCTCTGCAGACAGTAAATAAAAATAGCTTATTTACTGTATTTCCTGAAATGGATACATGTAGACACAGAAACCCAGGGCCTGATTTTCAGAGGAGATGACAATCCAAAAAGAAGGCCAGCCTTACTTTTCCTGGATCTAATGAAAATGCAATTATTGTTCTTATATTCTTGAGACTTCTCCGTGTACAGGTAACTATTCAACTATGCTTATGTTTTAATTTTAACCAAATTATGGCGTTGAATTAAAAAGACAACATTTGCTAATGAAAACTTTGGGTTTATTGTGAATGTTCATTCTTTGAGATGCTGCCTGCATTCGTAGAGTTTCTACCCCCACGAGTTCACAATTTAAATGGTATTTCAAATTCTACCACATCCAATCCTTAGTATAAGGAAAACCTGTAGCATAAAAGATAATTTGATCATCTCCTAAAAAATGCCGCCAAGCCTCAAAATTAGAAAATGCCTATTTCCAATGTAAATAATTTCTCATTTGCCTGTTCAGTTTTAATACTAATTGAATGGTCTCCTATGTGTCTTGGTATTTGCAATGACAGCATCTGTGAGAAAGGGGGCTTTTTTTATGATGTAATGTGGGAATTTATTACATATATTTGTAGATTCTTTTCCTGTTGGATAATTTCGTATTTGCTTTCTTTTTTATTCTTTTATGTATCGCTTGCTTCCCAGAAAGAGCACTGAGGCCACAGATGAGCTCTTTATTTAACTTTGAATTATTTTAATTTAGTCCAGATATTCCAAAGATTAATTATTTTGTGCACTCTAGTTCAGATTGCTTCATTTGCAGGAAATTAATGTTCAGCATTACTTGGAAGTGATGGAAAATGAACAGATCATTTTTTAAAGTCTGTCATTAATACCATATACATAGTTATTTATTTCTAATGACAGATTTTAAATCAGCCATACAAAATTAATGCCAAACATGCAAACATTTAAGGTATGATAGTGAGGTCATCAGACAGTGGAAAAGTTTTAAAAGATTTAGGATTGTTCCTTGAAGTACGTGTACAACTTCAGAAACACCCACCAAAAACTTCAAGACTACTCAAGTTGCAGTCATACATCTTGTTCATACCACAGCAAAGCTGGCTGAGGACTGATTGAGGTTCTTGGTACTGCACACCTCCTCTCCCCAGACTGGGGATATTTACATCTACATTTACATTTATGTAATTACATCTGTAATCTCTCCCCAAGCCAATACAGTTTAGCTTAATACACTTTCAATGGCAGGTCATTTCTAGGATGTCTGAAAGTTTTCTTCACCTTCTGTGGGGCTACTTGTATGTAAGCAGGTGACAATCCAGGGGATAACTCATGGGATGTAACTTAAGCACCCAGCTCCTGTAGAAAGACAGTAAGAGTTGATTAACTTCCAGATGAACTTTTGAAAATACCCAACTTTGCTCTTAGGCCACCTTTAAGATTAAAATAATGCATAGGGAATGCTACTGGCTATAGTGGAGCAGAATATTCATCTTAGTTCTTAGCTCAGGCAGCATGATACCTCACTTAGCAGCAATAAGCTGTGTCAAAAAAAAAAATAAAAAAAAAGAAATCCGTGGGTGAAATACTGTGAGGAGCAAGAGAAACAGCGGTGGATGTTATGGAAAGACACAGGGTCTGATTATCCAGACATTGAGAGGGATGGGGGAAAAAGAGGGGATGTTCTGCAGCTTAATTAATGGAAAGAGGCTTGTGCATCTGACAGCAGCCCCTCTGCAAGGTGAATTCTTTCATAAAGAGCCCCATTCATGAGTTGCCAAGACATCCACAACCTATTCTTGAATTCACACAAAAATTAAGATAAAAACAACTGACTGGCTAATTTAGCAACTTGCAGGATGCAGCTGGTGCTACTGTTTTTACAGAAAAAAAGGCCTTCTCCCTTCCACCTCCTAACCATTCCAGTCTTCCTCCCCACCCCCAGCTATTTTGTATCCTGCTGCACCAGTGAAGAGTGTGACAACTCCTGACTTAGCTGGCACTGTGGGATATCGAATAACAAAGGGGAATAATATCAGGATAACAGGGAGGTTCTGGCCAGTGCTAAGGAAACAATTCTGACAATCTCACTGCTCACCCAGGTCCTGCCATCAGATGAGAGGCAGAACTTCCCTCTTTTTTTTTTTTCTTTCTTTTTTTCCTTTTTTTTTTTAATTCCTTTTTTTTTTGTTTTGTTTAGTTTTTGGGGGTTTTTTATGAAATAAACAAAGGGTTTCATTATCCTGGATAATGCAACTACTTCCCTGGCATCTTGATAAATCACCATCTACCTATCCTACATACCGCTGAGGAGACAGTTTGTGTAGTTCCATGTGTATGAAGAAGATACTTCATGTTACCAGTACTGGTACATTATTATCTTAGCTCTTCCTAGCTACTACTTCACATTCTCATATTACCTGACACAGAAAAACAAGTCCCTCCTGCCCCCCAAATCCCTTTTCACTCAGATTTTCCTTCCCAAAGGATACTTAATAGAAAAATCCTACTGTGCACGACAATAATTTAACAACCAGAGTTATTCAGGTTGGGAGCCCTAATACAAGCAAGCCACTGGCTATTTTTAAAGCAGCATTGAGCAAATCTAAAGGTTTCTGAAAGGTACTTGAAATGATGTGGTATATTGCCACCTGACTCTGACAGGCCTCCTAGTCTAGCTAACAGAGGTAGAGTTGCTGTAGTACCAGCAGCTATGGGAAGTGACTGAAATAAATTGTGCAGTCAGAGCTTTATTTAGCAAGGGAACCTCACAACTAATGCTGCCAACAAGGAAAGTAAAGAAAGCATCCTACAGACCCAACTAAAACTCCAGCTGGAGATAGCAGTTTGGTCCCTGAGACCAGCCAAACTTCACTTGGTTCAAGATGCAAAAGGAAAAGACTAGAGTATAGGTTGCTCAATTTTCAAACAGTGCAGAGCAGACCTAAGGTTCTCCTAAGCCTGGGCTCAGCAAATTCAGAGCTGGTTTGTCATGTGGGTTATTTCCCAAACTCCCATCCTTTATGAGAAGGGGGGTGTGCCAGGAGATACTGAGTAAAAGTTGAAAGGGAAGTGCTCCAACCAGCTCCACAGTAGGCAAGAGTTTTCACTGTCCATTGAGTCTGAAATGTGGTGGGTGTGCCTTTCAATCATATTTCTTACTGCTCTGGCTGCTTGTCTAAGTGCTATTATGCACCAAGGGCTGGGCAGCATCAGAATAGTCTCCAAATTACATGGCTGATAACAATATAATTTCAATTTCTTCAGTTTATTAATAGGATTTCTAAGAATATTGTAGAAACTGGACAAGAATGGGATTAACAAAAATATGGTCAAGGTCTCTCGTCCCACTTTTTCTCCTAGTTTCTTGCCAACGTTTGACCAATAAAAGACTGCCAATAACTTCAAATCTGAAAATTTTCCCCTGGATAAAACTACACTAGAATGTAGTGCACCCACATCACAGTTGGAAGTTGTGAGGATTCATTCAGTTACATTGAGGACTGTCAGGATGCTTTACAAGCTCAAAGTAACCTTATTTAGCAAAACTGCCTTTGGAGTCTCTCTTATTGGCTTCTAAGTACTGAGGATGGCCTTCTTTACATCTGAAGGACTCAGCAAGTGTGATGCCAGGCTTTTTGCAGAGGCCCTTTTTTTTTTTTTTTCTTTTCTTTCCCTCTCTCTCTTCTTGTCCAGTTGGATCTGGAGAAAGTTATAAAAGTAAAGTACATAAAACAGGGAGCAAGAGAGTATTCCAGCAGTTTGGAGAGCACAAAAAGCTGTTGGGAAGCTGTGAAAGGGATTTTGTGTGAACTCTAAAAAGAATCCCCCTCTCTCATAAAGTGACAACCCAATATCCCCAAAGGAAACAGCAGGAGGGAAACATAAACCTGTGGACAAAGTCAGCCGATAATGATTGGAGAGTTAATTACTTTAAGGCTCACAAAGACAAGCTGAGGTGTTAAAATGGCTCCTGCAAACACCAGCATCCTCCCCTTTCACCTAGACTAAATAATCCCAGCAGGACGGTAGCAAGAAGGACCTGAGCAGCCCCTGGTTATGACACCTTTCACTAGCTCTAAGCAAACTGATCTTTATTCATTTTCAGTTCTATCCTTCATCTCATCAACTGCCCTCACAAAGTATTACCATAAATGTGTACAAAAACCACAAAGCTGCAACAAGTTCAGCGATGCTGGTGGCTATAGGGTCCTGCAATATCCCAGGTCCTCCTCTGTGGATTAGCCTACTCTTGCAAACAGCAGCAAAACGCTTCCTGTCATCTCAGTGTGTTTTACATGGCTAAAGAAGAAACTTAAATCCAGTAGAGTTACAACTACGAATTTACTGTGGAGCCTAGTTGCTAATCCTTTTTTCTCCAGCAAATTTGTTTTGAGTCACACTTTATATTAAGATTCCATTTGTGAGGTTTAACACAAGATTAGCAGGTGTTTCTATGTAAAGCATACAGAGTTTACATCAGTAGGGGGTTTCAGATGATGATGAGCTATTGTTATTAAAAAAAACTATTGACCTATTGGACTCATAACAGTTTATTACCATTTATTAAAACATCTATTAATCACTTACTAATCCTTTATCGTGTGTGTAAATAGAACCTTTGTATGCAGTCTTGTGAGATACTTTGTATATGAAAGCCAACATCTTATAGGACACTGCCATGTATAAGAGGTGCCTGTTTTTTCCTGATTTGCCTTTAGCCTTTTCCTTTGCACTCCTAAATTCTATTCATCCTGTTGGCTCGTTAACATGTATAATCGTTAATGCAGCAAAAAAGACATGCTTCTGCTAAGGTTTCCAATATGTGTTAACAGACCACTAGTTTCTTCTCCTTGACGAGCACAGCCACTCCACAACCGGATCTCTTGTGGCTAGAGCAGGGCCCTTGGAACTCAACTAGCCAGATTTTTCCTTAAACTGGCACCCTCTTCTTACCACTTGCTCTATGCTTTGTATCTCTGGTTGGACAACAGGAAAAATAATGTACATTCACCTGACAGAGCTCTTGTAGGGTCTAATTAATAAAGGGTGGTAAAGTACTTTGTTACAGCAGTGTGGTATATTTGCCAGAGTAGAATGGAACGTGGGATTTATTACAAAAAAGTCACTGTCTCCATCCCTGTGGGATGACAGCTGATCTACCACAAATGCTTATTTCCAAATTATAGTATTATGCCAATTACAACTCCTGAGTTGAGACTGTTACAGCATTTACCTTATAATCTGTTAGTTTCAGGAATTAAGAAGCCCCCACATAAGTAAAATGGCAACAGGAGGCTATTTTACACTATTATTCAACTGTATTAAATGTAATAAATGAGACAGCAAATGATCAGAAAATACGCTCGGTGGTTATTCACTTTGTGTGTGCCTCTGTGTGTATAAATACATGCATGTATATACTAATATAATATATGTTAGTATTTGTTAATAGCTGGGCAGTGCTGTTCTGTTGTGCGCATATCCTCACACATAAACCAAGAAACATTCTGTTTGTGTTCAGGAGGGTAGACTTAGTTACATGGATTAATCTTTCAGATTAAATTACAACATAAAAGGCTGGAAGAAAAATACCTCATAAGTGAGAAAAGAAACCTCTGTTTAAATCCAGAAGGAATATGAGGTTGAAGGTTAGGGTTACAGAGAAGCTGCCTACCTACTCTGCTTAGCTCAGCTGCTGTGGATTCACATGGCAGGTGAGCTAAGTGGCGTAGGTGGTATAGGTAAAGAACACAGACATTCAGCCCATCATCAGGGACACGTTCAGGATGACTACAGAGGCTGGGAAGAAAATGACTGCACTTTTAGGATGACTTTTCTCCCCAGGGTCACTTCTTTCAACAGCGTATGCCAGGGGAGGCAATTTCCAGGTGACTGTAGTTGTAGATGTGGTTAGTACGGTAATAACGGAGCATCCTGGCTTTGTTGAAGTTATAGGAAGTTTTGCCAGACTTTGATGGGGGTCAAGACTTCACCCTCTAGCAGCTCCAAGGATAAATAGGGATCTCTCACCATACCAACTACTTCTAATATGCAACCTTCCCACTAGCTCCAATGGAACCAGCAGTTAGAGTCATCACAGGGAAATTCTTATTATCATATGTGGCAGTAATTTCATGCACAAGAATTTTCTCACTGATTTCAAATGAGTGTTCAAATTCTAATTTAGCATTCTTTTTTGTACACTGATGAATTTGCTCTGCATATGGCTGGGCTTCAGTTAAGCAGTAGTCTCCAGCTTGTCTTACACCACTGCTATACATATAGCAGTTTTAAGATTTTGATTTTTGAGAACTGAATTTAACACAGATCATGTTCAGCTCTTAACTTCTTCCTTTCTCTCACTTGTGATCCAAAAATAGCAGCCATACATGCATTTTTAGAATAATCCTAAGGATTTTTGGAGAGAAGGATATGCTTACTACATACACTGCAATATAGATATGCAGTCAAATCTATTTTTCCTTGGGGGGGATCCTTTAAATAACGATATTTAAACTGTAATTAAAGCAAGGAAATTAATGGAACAGAGTGAACTGGGCCACAGTACATCTTTCTAACAGCAAATGAGAGAGAGTGGTTTTGATTTTAGGTACTTTTTTTTAATATCAGAGACATCTTTTTAGCAGATGGAATAGGTTTATTCAATGTGTAGGTGTCTAGGCACCTGTTACTGCTCAGGGGCATTAACTGTTGTACTTCATCAGTTTTATGATGGCTATGGGAGATTAAGTCCCCCAAAGTCTGACAGCAGAAGATATGCTAAAGTGTGAATTTTATTGCTTACACTAACTTACTTGGAGGGCTTATAAGTTTTTCATGGATATTTTTAATGTAGTTTGGGGTTTGGGTTTGTTTGTTTGTTTGTTTTGCTTTTAATATAATAAACCCCAAAAACTTTTCTTATCTCGATTACAAACCAAAATTCACAAACCATATTAAACATTCTCAATTAGAGCCAAAGTGTTTCAGGTATTTATGGCTTGTCTGTGTAACATGCACTGTCTCAAATTGAACTGCCCTAAATTCACATAATGCAATTCTTTTGAAGTATTTTTTTAAAGTAATTATTTTGGGAAACAGCAGAATTGACAGCGATAGCAGATCTAAGTTTGCTGGAGGATGATTCATGTATAAAGAGGTTCATGTGCTTAACTTCACAATTTACATAGTGTTAGGAACACCTGTAAATGTCAAGATCCATAGGAGTTCCTCTTCAAACAATAGGTTCTTGAATATGTTAAAAACTGGAGCACAACACCTAATGACATATTGTCCTATAAAATTTATTTTTAGGGAAAAAATTAAATGAAGATGAAAGCATGAAAGTATTTAGACCAGAGAGTTTCATGATTTTCCTCTGTGCTATTACTTATGTCTTCAGCACACTTGTAATTTCAAAATGGCCAGATTGTCAAGTTTTCTCCAGTGTTTTGTTTCCTAAACTGGGATGTAGCATGCCAAGTTTCAGTTTCAAGAGATTATTTTTTCTCCTTTACCCCTAACTGAGTTGTAAATTTCTCAGAAAGGAAGAAAAAAGTTTATAATGGAAACGTGGACACAACATTCAGAATAGTATTGCAAATGTGACACTCTGCTACAAATCATGCAGTAAGATTTATAGTGTTTCCTATAATTTAAAAACTATTTTCAATCACAGCCAAGTCCTGCATAATACATGAACCTTGAAGGATTGTCCAACAAGCATCAGCTCACTACACATTTCAATTTCCCGCTCTATGTTTAAAAGGCTGCATCTGGCAGTTAAAAGTCTCAAACCTCAGTCAACAGGTATGGTATCATAGCTACATGCTGGAATATTATTTTCACCTGATAGCTTTCTGCAAGTAGGTCATTCAATTTTACAGTGCTCTAAAACATCACCAAAGAGCTTCCTTATACATTATCTCCAGTGATTGACTCTGAAAAAAGTTGCGCTAAACTTTAATTCTAAGTATTTTATTAAGGCAACTTTGTTTGCTTGCTGGTCTGCATGCAGTATGTGATGTAAAAAAAGACCTTCTGAAATTATTGTAGAAGGTAATTTTCAACCTACTCTAAAAGGACTTTTTTTTTTTTTTTTTTAAATCTTTTCTTCTTTGGGACCAGGTATTTCTAGAAAACTTTGCAAACAGGCACTTAATGCAACACATCACCAACAAGACATGGAAAAAGAGGATGCCGAGGAGATGTCCGAGATGGGTCATGTTTCAAGTTTGGGAAGATGGGGGATGTCTAGGGGGATGTCTAGTCTAGTCAGTGCTTGCTTGAGTAGGTGCTTAGGTAGGTAGGTTGTCTTTTCCTCCCTTGCATGGTACCCTGCAGTAAATATACCCTATATATGTTGTCATGCCATACTTTGCCGAAAAGTGGTGTTTGCTAGCCCTACCTGAGAAAAAAACAATAAAACTTTGCCCTGGTGAGTGGCCTTTTGACAGCATGGCTCAAGGCAGCATAGCAAAAAGATTTACATGAGTTTTAAGTCGGTATGTATTATGATCTTGTCCTTTAAAATACATTCCTCATAATACCGTGTTAAGTTCACAACAAACTCACTAGGAGGACGACGTGTAATTTGTTCCCCCTCCTTTCATCCCTCAGACTAATTACGGTTGCCTCAACCACAGCCCTCTTCCTCCGGACCGAGGAACGGTTCAAACCCTTTAGGAAGGATTTGAATTGCCCCGTTTTGGACGAAAAGCTCAGCCCAGACCTCCGAGGACAGGGTGAGGATCGCCCGCGAGGCAGCGGTGACCGCTTCCCCTCAGGCCGCCTTCCCACCCAGCGCGCCCCGCGACGGCCACCCGCGCGCCCCGGCCCTCAGCCCCAACCCGCTGCCGCCGCGGGGACGCACCTTCCCCCAAACTTTATTGCCTTTCCCTCCCTTTTTCTCTCTCTTTTTTTCTTCTTTTTCTTTTTTTTTTTTTCTTTTTTTTTCCTCTCTCTCTCTCTCTTTTTTTTTTTTTTTTTT